>JASTWK010000465.1:0-140144 GCA_030770225.1 Temnothorax unifasciatus | reverse complement strand
AGAGAGAGATTGAGCTTTATTAGCCTTCTCGGCTATTTTTTACATAAAATATCCTTAAATTAATTCCTCTACATGAGGTACAATATATTCTCTTAACCTACGTTTAAATTGTACAATTCTTTCGCATTGCTTAATTTCTATCGGTAGGGCGTTGTACATATTCAAACCTTCATAAAATAAACTTTTCTGTGCACTTCTCGTCCTGTGATATTGAATTCTAATATTCTCAGCCTGCCTCGTTTGCCGTCCACCTCACATCTCCTACTATTTCTATCCTATTCCTTAAATGTTTTGGCATTATGCCTCTTACAATCTTAAATATAAAAATACATACAGTATACATTAGCCTCTGTCTTACATTCATAAACTTCAGGGTTTGCAGCATCAATTCTACCTTTGTATATCGCGAGCATTGCAGTATGACTCTCATTGCACGATTTTGTGCCACTTGCAGTCGATTCAATTGCGTTTCACCCATGCCTACTAATATTGTTGCGCAATATTCAAAGTGAGGCGCTATGATAGACTTATACACGGTACATCGAGTATACACCGATATATCATTTCCTATTCTATTCAGAAAACTTATTTTTTTCCCTATTTTCTTTAACATATAATCACAGTGATTGTCCCAACGGAGTTTACTATCGATCATTACACCCAGATGTTTCGTTATCTCGACACGCTCAATTATAGTTCCATCCAAACTTTTTACTATTATGTCTGTTTTTATTTCTTTTCTTATACTTCTAACTATCATATATTGGTCTTGTCTGCATTCATTTTTAACATATTCACATTCATCCATTCTTCAAGTATACCGAGCACCATATTTAGTTTTATTTCCAATTCCTCACAACTTTCTCCTGTTACACTTGCGGTCGTGTCATCTGCAAATAATCTAAATATACTTCCCTCCGGACAGACTTTAACTATATCATTTATATACAAAATAAACAATAGAGGTCCTAATACGGATCCCTGTGGCACGCCATATACAGTCTCAATTATTTTAGAACATATATCATTGAATCTAACTTGCTGCTTTCTATTACTTAAATACGATATTATCCATTCCAATACCACTCCTCTTATTCCATACTGATATAATTTTTCCACTAATCTTACCCTATTTATTGTCTCAAACGCTCTCCTGAGATCCAGGAATAACACCCCCACCATTTTTTTCTCCTCAATTATCAACTTCCATTCCTCAATAAAACTCTGAATTGCTGTCTCACACGACTGCTGTCTCCTAAATCCCGATTGATATTCGGTTATTATTTCATTGTCTTCTAGAAATTTTTCCAACTGTTTTTTTACAACTAACTCTAAAACTTTTTCATATATCGGTAACATATTAATCGGTCTATACTCGCTCGCTTTTTTTTGGTTTGTTTACCTTTGGTATCGGTATTATCGTGGATGTTTTCCATCCTTCTGGAAATTTACCTGTCCTAAGCGAATCATTTATTACCCCTACAAACTCATCTTTTATCACAGGTAGCACCATTTTCAGTATATCACTATTTATTCCTTCCTCTGTTCCGTTCTTTCGTGGTAGTTCCCTAACAATTTGTTCTAGATCACTTGCACTAATTGGCTCAAAATTTTCCATAATTCCCTTAGTCTCAATTACATAAATAGGTCTCCTACCAGTGCCTTCTATCCCCTTATTACTAATAGATTGCACAATGTTGCTAATACTTTTTACTTTTTACACAGAGAGAGAGAGAGAGAGAGAGAGAGAGAGAGAGAGAGAGAGAGAGAGAGAGAGAGAAGCGAAGGGGGAAGCAAAACGGAAACTACGTAAGCGAGTGTTGCCAACTGGAGGAAACTAATCAAACTAAAAAACTAATACTCCCCCTCAACGCAAGCATACTTATATATAAAGCCATAGTAAATTAATACTCCCCCTTAATGTGAACATACTTATAAAACTATAGTTGTTTCATGCCCATACCTTGAACACATTTAATGTAAGTGTATTTAACAGAACTTTTTGTCAAAATATTGACGTACATATTTTCAGTCGGAGTATACTTTACGTCAATTTCATCACATTCGTATTTTTTGTGTACAAAATGATATTTGATGTCTATATGCTTTGTACAGGCATAATGTACGGGATTTTTTATCAAAGCTTGCGCGCCTTGATTATCGCAGTATATAATTGTTTTATTTACTTTTAAACTCGGCACACCTAGTTCTTGTGTTATGCTACGCAAATACACAGCTTCTTTAGTTGCTTCTGTTAAAGACATGTACTCTGCCTCAGTACTGGATAGAGTAGTCGTTTTCTGCTTCTTTGACTCTTAAGTTATAGCGGCGTTGGCCATTACAAAGAAGTAACCTGAATAAGATCTTCTGTCGCTAGACCGGACTTTTGTCTGTGATCTTATAGAGGACAGTGCTGCCGACGCACTATTCAGGAGGACGTGGAGTGGCCCAATAGCCATACTCGCTCAATGCGTCTGTGACATGTTTGTTGGTGTAAATGGTCTTTGACGCATAACGCAGTTGAAGCAGAGCGTCGTCATTCCAGTGGTCTTGATATTTTAGACCACGTGCTCGACATCTGGATTCAAATGTCCACTTATCCGGAATGATGGCCACTGAAGCTTCGGCAAACTTCAGGAGTTTCGGGCGATTTGTCAAAACTATCGCGTCCCTATACCTGATGTTTCCTTCTTCATAATATTCGTCAGTATCGACGACTTTCCATTTGGGATCGCAACTCTGTTTCCAAATCGTTTTACCAGAGTTAGGAGGAGCATAAATGCAGCAGCCAGGTCAATCAAAAGCAAAATCCAATCGAATGATAGGATCGGAACACACGGTGAGAACAAACTCACTATCATTAGGAGGATCTCTAACCGGTCTAGTGCTTGATTCAGGCGCTGTCTCCTCGTCTGCGAGGTCCGTAGCTTCGTTAACTTTTGCGACGGCCAGCCGAGCTTCAGAGTTGAGAGAAGGTTGCGTGTCTGGTTTGAGAAATTCCGAAAAACCTCTCCAATGGCAAACAAAGCAGCGTCTGGTCTTGATTTGCGCAACCATATTCGTCTCTTTTTACGATAGCGTTGTTTTTTAGGGCTGATTTACATTCAGAATTCAGCTTGGGAGCTCTGAGAAAAGTCGCTTCTTCCGGACAGTATTTCTTAAGTAGGGCCTCTCGCTGTTCCGGGGAAAGGTTCTTCTGAGAGAGATTACGCCATCTCTGAATGACAAGCTCATTCCAGGGAAGGGTGTTTGATCCTTCCGGTTTGGAACCGAACAGTTCCTTAGGTAGGGTATCCGCCGAACTCTCGTCTGGTACCTTTGCGGAAGTAGCAGCTTCCTCAAGAATTGTCTCGGGAGGAGGGGGTGTCAATGCTGCGAAAGACGAGAGATTATTCTGATTAGTCAGAAAAGGTTGTGTCGACTCCTCCATCTGATTTACAGATTTGGGATGTTCGTACACACCTGAATCGAGGACCCATTGATCCTTTCTGATCCCCATCGCCATTCGATTCCTGGTCGCTTTGATGTGCGAGGAAAGAGGTCGCGGAAGCTGAAGGAGAGGGAACGGGCGCTCTAACCTCATTCCTCGATAACACGCTGATCAAGCGCGACACCTTTTCTTCCAGCCTCGTGCGCCGATCTCTGGACGATGACCTCTTCCTTTTCCTTGACTTATGTGCCGATTTACCCATCCTGAAAACTAGTCGATCGAAAAAGCCACACGAAAAATTTTTTGCACTGTTGGTCCTACGAACAACAGGAAAACAATAAAGCGCCCAGGCCGACGCAGACCGCGCAGGCGCGACCGGTAAATCTGACGCGCTTTTTTGGGCTTTAAAATCGCCTGTTGAGAATCGCACAGGAGAGCGTACTACTTCCATACGGACGAGACGTTGCATAATATGCCATTCGTAATCTGAGATTTCCAGATTCTGAGCGACTTTTGATTTGGTTACAGATCTGTTGGCGAGGACACTTTCCACGGAACATCTATTCTTTAAGAGGCGTTCAAGCATATCGAATGTAGAATTCCAACGAGTAGAAACGCTTTGTACCAACTTAAGCACAGACATCTTGAAATTCTCTTGATTTGTTTTTAATGCTTCACACGCTATATTTGAATGACGGAAATGTTCGACGATTTTCTTTGCTTTTTGATAAAAAGTTACAATTTCTTTGCCTTTTGACTTTGCTTAGGTGAGACTTGGTGGGCGTTCCTTTCGTAGAGCACATCGTACTTGTTGAACTGGCAAGTGTCGGTCGGCAGTGTTTTCCAATAAGTCATCGTCCCGTCTGCGTCGTAGCATTCGCCTTCCATGGCTGGATAGCGGGTGCCTGAGGGCAAGATTACTTCATTCATGGAGTGTTTTACGGGCAATTCCATTCGCCGCGTGGTTATTTTTACCGTTGCCTGCACGAAGACGTTATTCCAGGTGCCGAGGGGGTCGCTGTATTGTGCTCCCTCACAGTTTTCGTTCATAGTTAATGATTCCGCCATGGTGATGGCCCGCGTGGTAGTGGCGTTTATTTTATACCGGTTATGGTTCCGCTGGTTCCTCCCGGATATATAGTTCCGCTGTCCTGTATTTTGCGACAAACGTCGGCTGAGATTTCGTGTATATATTTGTACTTTCCGTCCTGTACTGCCGAGTTGTAAGAGTACCCGCAGTATTGTATTTCGCGATCGACTTCAATTCAAGTGGTCATTCCAATCGTTTTTATTAGACGTAAAGTGCTTTAAGTATTCCCACAGCACGTGGTGGGATTGTTCTACCGAGCCGTTCGATTGGGGTGTGTAGGTGGTAGTCTTATAAGTCGCTATTTCGAATTTTCTTGCAATGTTCCGCATTAAAGAATCCCTTTTGTTGATTTTCAGCACAACACCATTAACAGAGCCACATCTAAACTGTGAGCCTTGAACATTATCTTCAAACAAAAAGTGCTTCATGCTAAGCTGAATATGATTATTATCCTCTAAAACAATCTCAACGTTGTGGTTTCTTTCATGATCTCTGTATGCTACTTGATGCAATGGTTTATAGCCAGATTGCAAAATTGATTTAATCGATTTTAGTTTGTTCTCAAAAGGATATGCGCTAAAGGATTCCACATTCCCATGTGCAGTATACTCCTGCACTAAATGGCACAGGGAATGAACATTATAGACGACAAATTTGTCACCAAATATAACTGCAGAATGCGTGATAAATAGTTTAAGCAGTTCGTCTGCATAAACGAGATGGGTCTGCACTAGAACAGGGCTGCTAAGAATATACAAGCCACAGTGCAAAAGAAGAAAATGTTTGTATACATTGTTAAGTACATTATCTTTGAAAATAACAATTCCATCATACAAAAGAATTCTACGAAATTCTGTAGCCTTATAATGTGCCAAATTAAATTCTCTTGGCTTTCTGTTAAAATCTGAGGGACATGAACTTTCAATGGTTTTCAAGGCACATGTGATTGCATCTACTGCCGTGTGATGTAGCTTCCAAGGACCATTCCATTTCATCCATGCAAGCAATAATCTTTTAAACACTCCAAAATGAACAAGATAAAACACATCAAATCGAAACTGAGTGACCATACCTGTTGGAATAATTTCAAGAAGAGATTCAGCTCGATGATGAGAGGGCTGTTCTCTATTCATGAATGATTCATCAGTTTTCAAAACCTGAATACTTTTATACCACATTTGGGTATTATCTTCAAACTCAATCACATCTAAATGTTTTGGAGTTGACAGGAGAGTCTTATAACTAAGTGGTACCTCAGGAAAAATAGGATGAAGTCGAGCTAGGAGAGCATCTAATTTTATCATCGATAAACCTCCTCCTTCTAACCCACTGTTGAATTGTTTCGCGAATATATAAACCTCTTTCATGATCATCAGCAAATGCAATGACGTCGTCGTCGTCGTTGTCGTCATCGTTGTCGTCGTCGTTGTCGTCATTGTCGTCGTCGTCCTCCTCCTCCTCCTCCTCATCATCATCAGTTCTATCTTCATCTTCATTACTATTATTCTGCTGAAATTCATTGCCTTCTTCCTCACTAACATTAATTATATTTACTGGATCATTATTATCTCCAACTTCTTGCTCTGGTTCCTCTATAAACATTTGCTCAAAGTTACAGCCATCTACAGAATCATCTGCAGACATGCTGTTATTACTATTATAAGGATATGGCTGGTTGAGTATTCGTAAATAATTCTCTAATTTAATTTTACGAGCTTCAGTTTTTTGAAGCTGTCGGTTGGGCTTACGCTTCAACGCTTTCTGATCAATCTAAAAAAAAGTTAGTCTATTATATACAAAGGATCGTGAAGTAAAAAATGTTTTGTTTTAATTATAGTAAATAGGAGGAAAAGTCATTGCACAACTAACAAGACCAAAAATGCATAGATATATATGTTGTACTAAAATTGCCAGTGATGTTAAAACGAATAAAATGTAAGGAATATATAAAACCAATTAAAAGTTAATGTTTTTTAAATTTCAATAAAGAGCTTAAGGGATAATAATACCATGGAAATATTTTTATCAGGAAGATTTACTGTCAGCAAATGATTTCAAGCGTGTGTAATGTTTAATCTGTTTATGCACTGCAACATATATATTTCCATATATTCTCATTCATATTTTAGCATTATCCTAATCTAATTTACTAACTTACCATTTCAATGCTGTTCTAAAATCTATTTTTCATTTACTCTGTGATTGTTCATAGTGAAAGAATAATTAATCTACGCAATCTCTGTATACTTAGCAAATTTAATATTTCTTACTTTTTATTATTGCAATTGTTTGGGAATCCCCGAGAAAAAATGATTAGATATAATCACATATAATTATATAAAAGCGACATTAGATATAATTAGATATAAAAAATGGCCCGATATAATTACATATAACCACATACAATTATATATAACCATATATGGTCGATTTTATATATAATCATATGTGATTATATCTAACATAATAAATATTTTATATATTAAAAAAAAATTCTGTTAACTTTGATTAAGGAATTGATGAATTACGTGTATATTTTTTCAAAAGCTAGAATCAAAAGTGAAATGATTTACATAACTTGGCGCTGCTTGGCGTGAGATACTGCCGTGTCTCTTGATGCCATTCTTATATCATTGTTTGTCAAATTTTAAATACGAGAAATAAATCCTATCGGATGCCATCTATCGGATAATCCGAATTTAAGTTTATACATGGTTATATATAATTATATATAATCTACATGGATAAATGCTTAATTCTTATATATATATATATATATATATATATATATATATATATATATATATATATATATATATATATATATATATATATATATATATACTTTATATATAAATTATATGAACTTATATATGTATAATCATGTCAAAATGTATGTGAAACTTTTTATACATATATATATTCGATAGGATTCGTTTCTTGTATTTAAAATTCGACTGATAGTGGACTGATAAAAACGGTATCAAGAGACATGGCACTGTCTCATGTCAAGCAGTGCCAATAGTTGTAATAGTATGCATGGAACAAATAATTTGACTTTTGATTCTATAGCTTTTGAAAAAATATATATCTCAATTTATCAATGATTTATTATCGAAGTTAACAGTTCTTTTCCAATATATATTGACTATATATGGTTATATACGATTATATATGATTATATATAATTATATATGATTATATAGAGACAAAATTCATATGTAATTGCATTATATATAATTATATATATTTATATATAATTATATATAATTTTTTTCCCGGGTACGCATACATGACCTGCAGTATTATTTTATAATACTGAATTATATAATATTATGTAACGAATTTTTGAATTTAATATTTATAATATATATAAAAACGATTCAAATAAATTTTTAAATTTAAGATTAAATATTTGCAGCATATATGATGACTTGCGAATCTATATCTATACAGATATAGTGCTATATCTGGTTGTACATAGGACAAGATTAGTCACATTAACTTTGGCTATATATGACTTCATATATATAGTTGTATATAATGCTATATCTAGTTATATATAGGGTGCACTACTTATATATCATTATATCTGGCTTCACATACATTTATGTATGATTAGATATGGTGCTATATCTGGTTGTATATAGCGCCAGATTAGTCACATTAATATATCTGGATATATATGACTGCATATATAGTTGTATATAATACTATATCTAGTTATATGTAGAGTGCACTACTCACATATCATTATATCTGGCTTCACATAAAATTATATACATTTATATACAAGTAGATATGGTGCTATATCTGGTTGTATGTGGGACCATTGATTGCACATGTGGCTATGTATAATTAGATATAACCCCATATAAAAACATATATAATTATATATAATTATATATATATCAGATATAATTATATATGATTATATCTAATCATTTTTTCCCGGGTCGTTTGATTAAATTTAGGAATATATATTTTTATAGTTTAAAAATTAATTATATACTCAATTATTAATTTTTATTATTTATAAATAAACTATTATTTCCTAACCTGTAAGAATAGAATTTGCCCAAACGAGACTGCAATAATAAAAAATAAGAAATATTGAATTTGTCTGCTAAATATACAAAAGTGATCTACGCGATTATACTTTCCTTTAGATTGAGTTATTAGGAAAAGGCAACATTTTTCTCAAATTATGATCGAGTATACTTACAGGATGTTCCGTATGGTCCATGATGGCCAATTAATGCAAAATCTTGTATTATTTTGTCTTCTCTATTATAACTTTCGTCATAGAAGTGCACACAAACACAAATATAATTATAGACGAGTCAAACGAACAAAAAAGTCTATATAGAATTACAGGAAATTCTCTTCGAATCGCACGTGAAATGTTCTCGTCATTAGGCAAAATGACCCAAGACAGCGCGTGCGATAGCGCTCGAGTTGAGCGGCTCGACAATCGCCGGTTGGATGACGTAACATGATGCAATGATGGCGCTCTATTGTCGATTAACTTCTTTATCGATGACGCGAAAAGTCGAAAATTTCAATATTTTGACCTTATTTTGACTTTAAACAAAAATCGAAAATTACAAGATTAAAAAAGCATTTGTTTGATTTTAGAGAGAAATAAACTATCCTCTACTTATAATTTATCATTTCCATTATATATCAAAAAGTCGACAATTTTGATCTCTGTTAGATGTAAAGCACCGGTTGACATGATATCGAGGATATTGACGTCGTTTTGACATCGAATTGACATTAGCCTTCTCACTGGGAATGGCCCGATTGTTTTGGGATCAGGTTTCACTCTTGCTTCGGAGATTACGTGACCGAGGTAAGTGACTTTCTTGCAAAGGAATTTGTCGGGTTGTAGTCGCAAACCCGCGTCGATCGTACGCATAAAGATATTAAATTGGTCCGCGCGGTATTACTGCTTCGCAAAGAATTTTGTAAATCAAATGGTCTGTTCGTCCGCGTAAGTCAATGATCACGGTCCGACAATATTGACAGTCTATAGCGCGGCGTGTTCGAATTAGTAATACATAGCATCGGCTACAATGTATGTCAGTGTGTACAAATGGTCTTGAAATTAAATGCAAATGACGCCACGCGGCGTTCGCTCTATTTGTCGCGCAAAAAGTGTGCTCACTCGTGGCACAGTCAGGGCATATTGTCAAATCGTTTATCTGCACATACCATGCTGAGTGACAAATTAAACTGTAGGCAGGACGTACATAGTCATTGGAGTAGTCACGATAATATATGGGTGTCGGTAGAGGTTGCGGTTGGTGAGGTGGCGGGGGTGAATTTTGGGGAATCGGCATCATCGGCCGTTGACGCTCACCTATAATGTGGTGCCGGAATGACGGCTCGTCCAAATAGTCGTAGGCGGGAGCACTTTGTAGGAAACTGCTCGGGGTGCTCGGTGGTTGCAGAGAGCTTCCGCTACTGCCAGCCTCTGCATGTCGGGACAGGGTTGACGTCATCTCGATGTATTCTTCGGCTCCGGCTGCAGTGGCATTGACGAAAGAGAGCGGCGATGGCTTTGTGTTGTCAGGGAGGGAGGTGCGATCGTCGAGGTCGCTGAACTCGTTCACAGGAGATCGTCTATTAATTTCTGCCAGCACCTCATCTAGTAAGGCGCCCGTCCTTGGTGTCACTGATGATATCATTGGTGTCCGCGGCACTTCGTATACAGGTGCCCTTGGAATTGGAGTCGGCGCACGGGGAGGTCGGGTGAAGACCTCTGGGTCGGTCGGAACGGGCCACTCACGGTCCATCAGCGGGTGGACGTCCACCCCGCGAGGTCGATCGTCGTACTCAGGTGGTGCTCGCTGCGCTGGAGGAGAACGTCGATAGGAACGTCCCGCGGTATAATCCATAGGAGCGTCGTTGGCCATAGTCAGCGTGATTCGGCGCAGTCGTCCTAATATTCTGTGCCAGCGTCTTTGGTAGGTGTTGTTGTCGCCGTGTCGCATACTAGAAGCAATTGTACCAAAGAGACTGATCCATAGTCATTCAGGTTCAATCACTTACGGTTCTCTTCTGGAATATTGATGTGCTTGCTGTCGTCTTCGTTGTTACTTGTAGCTGAATCTTCACGGGCTCTTCGGTCGGACTGTGCGTCTTGGTCCTTGATGTCTCGGCTTTTATTCTCCTCTGAGGGGTCAGGGGAAGATCCCTTAGTTTCTTTCTTACTGCAGCATCGTGCATAAAGCAAATTCGTGGTACTGTTAATCCAGGAAGTCCGACTTATCGCCCAGAAGGTGATCATAAGTATTCCTAGAATACTCATTCCACATCCCATGGCACTGTAAGCGATATACCTTTGTTCTCGCACCCTCCTGTCCTTGATTTGACGGGCCTTCTCGATGATGTCATCGAAAGTTGTCAATATACGGCTATCATTTGCTGTCCATAATTCACGCGCTGCCTCTGTTAGGTCGATTTGATATTTTTCACGAACGGGTTCGTATAGTTGTGAAATACTTAGATTACTCGTTGGAGTATAATGTTGTGCAAATTCTATGGTGCGAATAGATGGATGACTCATCGTCGTCGTTCCTGCTTTGATTTTGCATCCTTGGCGTACGGAGATAACGCCAGAATTATCTATTTCTACCTGGCTGCTGTGTTGGCATTCTATACGGATTATTTCTCGTTTCTTCGCAGTATATATCCAATTTCCGGGCGTTGTTAGAGCTTTCCAGTATGTCTCTCGCAAGTTTTGTAATATTATGTTGCATAATTCTGTTTCTATGTTTTTATTTAATAAAAGTTGAATATTGCAACTCGTCGCTTGCCTTATCTTCTTCAAAGGAAAAGTAGCTGGGCAGATAAATACGGCGCGAGATGATAGGCATTCGCGCAACTCTCCTTCCCGGAATTCATAGAAGCTATCGGTGTCTTCGCTTATTCCAATGTGTTCTGCGTCAGATTTAATTATCGCGAATTTTGTTTCGTCGAATGCCTGTTTAGCAGGTAATGGTATAGCTCTATACATTTTATATATTCCAGGAATTAGTAATGGAATATGTAGAATATAAATTAATCGGTTGTTGGAATAGGCAATCCGTAAATCGGAAATTCTAACAAGCTGATCCATTCCGGTTTCATCGGTATTTACTGGAAATTCCGCGTGAGGATTCTGCTCTTTTATTAATTTGCAGTTGTTTATCAATTGCTGTGGTGGAATTAGGCGAGGGTGGATGAATCCCTGTTTTCCGAATAATACTCCATCAATTAGAATATTTAAATCTATTTCATGTTGTAATATTTGCATGTCGAGTTTTGTCGTAATTTCCCACCAGTATTGATGCTGTTGATTTCGCATCGTTTCGCTCTCCAATATGTCGAGCTGCTTCCTTATCTTTAGGGTGGCGTTGTACAATTCTCCGAAGCGCGTTCGCGTGGCTATAGTCTGATTCACAAGTAGTAGGGCAAGATCATCGACTTTATTTTCTACATGCATTATTGCGGTATTCATTTCTTGCGCATCTTCTGTTGTTAGTGTTCCAAATAGTATTTTGCTTATTTGTCCTACGAAATCTAAAGGAGCTCGTTTTATTCGCGATTCTCCTACGAGTTCACTTATGTGACTTTGATATTGTTGCAATTTATGCAATTTGGCGGTTAATGAATTTAATTGCGCCCGTACTTCACAACGTGAAGTATGATCATTACATCGTTGTTACTTCACAACGTGAAGTATGATCATTACATCGGACCATTAAATCCAGTTGTTCTGCAAGTTTAGCCGTCGCATCTTTAATGTCGCGTAGGTCGATATAAGTTATCATTTTCCAGGAACTTTCAGATGTACGCATCTCTCCAACGTTCTCGAAAAATATTCCAGGATTGTCTTTTAATGCCGTGACTGTATACTCAATTTCCTTCATCCCTGATCTGGAATTCGAGCGGGTTTAGTTCTGTCTATGTGTACGGTCTTAATTCTACCGGGTGTAATTAAAATTTTAATATTGTTATTATCTAGTATTTCCATAATTTCGTATGGCCCTACATATTCGTCATCAAATTTATTTTTCTTTTTAGCTTTTAATAAATATACAAATTCTCCTATTTTATAGGTTTGTGTTTTTAATTTCCTGTCATAATAGTGTTTATAACGACCTTTGGCTGATCCTAAATTTGTTACAGCTAATTTTCTTAAATCAGTTAACTTATCAATTAATTCGTTTACATAATCGTCATATGTTTCTACTGTATCGTCGATTTTTATTTCAGAAGGCAGCCTTGCGGTTTTACCGAACACTAATTCATAGGGTGTAAATTTTGTACCCTCGTGCACGCTGGTATTATATGAGAACATAGCATGCTCGAGCCAATTATCCCAGTCGCGTTCATCAGAGATATAATGCTTTAAATATTCAGTCAATACATGGTGACTTCTTTCTAATGAACCGTTGGATTGAGGATGGAATGCGGATGTGCAATATTGTTTTATTTTAAAATATTTTGCAAATTTCTTCATCATTGAACTAGTGAAATTTGAACCTTGATCCGTCAAAATTGCTTTAGGGCTTCCAAATTGACAAATAAATCTACGCGTGAATGCTTTCGCGATTTCCTCCGAATTTGCTACTTCGAGAGGTACGGCAACTGAATATTTCGTTAATTGATCCTGAATTGTTAAAATGTATTCATTACCATTATCAGTAATAGGTAAAGGGCCTACTATATCCATTGCAACTTTATCAAATGCGTCTACAGGAGTATCAGTAATAATCATCGGTTGTTTAGTTTTTACGCGTACTAATTTTTTCTTTTGACAACTACTACAGGTTTGAATAAATTTTTCGACTTGATTTTTCATATTTTCCCAATAATATTTATTACGTATTCGCGCCACTGTCTTCGTAATCCCCTTATGTCCTCCGACACTGGATTCGTGGGACTCGCGTATAATACGTGGTCTATCCTTGACGTCGGGTATGCACACTAGGCCTTTACATATCGTAATTTGAATGCCTGTATTTAAAAATGTAAGCCTTATAATATTGCGAATTTTATACCACGGTATTCCTATATTGATATTGCTCTCAGATATACTTGCATGAAGAACGTTTGAGCGCATCATCCAATTTTTTAATTTACGAAATCCTTGTGTTACATATTCTTCGTGAGTTTAATTACCTAATTCTTCTTTGATTATTATTCCAAAAATTTTCTTACTACCTTTTTCTGAAAATAATACATGTCCTAATATTCCCTTAAAATTCTTCGGCCTCTGATACATTTTTCTAGTAATTAACTCTTTACCTATTTCGTCTACTGGGTCTCCTTTAGTGTTTATGAAATGTATTATGTGATCATTTCTCATCCATATGTGATCTCGAGAGTCTATAATGTTAACAGGGACGACTCCTACATCCTTTATTTTTGGTAATTCTCTCGGTGGTGTTTTTTCCTTTAAATTAAGTTTTTTATTTATTTTCTTGCTTGGTTTCTTATTTACAGATTTTTTATTTAATGATTTTTGATTAGGAATAGCCTCCTTCGTCTTTGTCGGTTTTTTATTAATTATTTGTAAAGGTTTAGGGACTGCTTTATATAAAGGGGGTGAAAATAGTCTATTCATATGGCTTTCGTCAGTTGAATCATCGCTTGGTGTTTTTGGTTCACGGTATTTTAATGATTCTTTATTTATTTCGTAATCCATTTCGTTATCCGTATCCACTTCCATCGCTTCCAATTCTTGCTTATTCAACGGTATATTTTCTTCCAATATTCCAATAGCATCAACATCATCTGGTAATTTTGGCAAATTTCTATCGGTTTTGATTCTTGATTTCGGCATTGTCTGTATACGTGAAGGCGGCGCATGAACGTCTGCTCTTACTTCAATATTTGTTTGTGCTTGAAAACTATCGCTAGACGGTGGTGCTATGTCCATAGGTTCATCTTCCGATTCTTCTTGTTGTTCGCATATTTCATTTTCATCATAAAGTTTTTTATCATCAATTCGTTTTTTCGGGACACCCGTTGTGTGACTCTCGCTCGGTCTCTTGCGTGAAGCGCATGCGTCGTCAGGAACGCTTGCCTCCTGCGGCATTTCACAGGCGGCGTCTCCGTCGCTAGGACGCTCTCGCAGGCCGCGCCCTTCAGCCTCATTCACATCCACCATTGCATCTTTACTGACGCCTCGGGATCGTCAATCTCTCTTGCAGGAGAATCCTTACGGTGTTTCTTCGTTCTTTTATGCTTTCGTTTTCTGCGCCTTACATGAATGGAGGAGCTGCTTTCATGTTTTCTCTTTTCACCCTTTTTGCATATTTCTGAATCGTCGGTATCATAATCAGTTTCATAATTGTACGAAACAGTTCCACTATCACTGCTATCATCTAGGGCTTTTAGAAATTTGCTTCTTGGTGATAGTTCTTCTTCCACTTCGCTATCTGAATCTATATAAGGAGATAATTTACCAGGTCTGTTCTTTTTATGCGGCGCTGGATTTCCTGATCCTTCGCTTTCTAACGCTCTCTTGAAACTCGGATGAAATGTTTTTTGTTTTTTATGTTCTTGCTCCATCGAGGCTTCGCTTGAAGATGATAATGCTCGTTTTGCGCGTTACAGGAAAAAGGACATGCGCGTCAAAGGACATACATGTTTAATTTCTTCGGTAGGATTCCTGGATAAAGCGTCGGCATTTTTGTTCCTTTTTCCTGGTTTATATTTTATTTAATAATCGTATTCAGCTAATTTTAATCTCCATCTCATTAATCGTGATGTGGGATCAGATACTGAATTTAGCCATTCTAGCGGTTTATGATCCATTACTAATGTAAATTTGCGTCCTTAAACGTAAGGTCGAAAATGTTTCACGGCGTAAACTAAAGCTAATAATTCTCTTTCCGTAGGCGAATACCTAGTTTCTGCGTCGTTTAAAACTTTTGAAGCATAAGCAATAGGTAGGTTGTTTCCTATTTTTCCTTGACTCAATATCGCACCAATAGCGTACCCTGATGCGTCTGTTGTTATAATAAATGATTCGTTAAAATTTGGATATTGCAAAATTGGTTCTGAACATAAGGCATGTTTCAATTTATCGAATGCTTCTTGCTGTTCTTGTTTCCATTCAAACGCAACGGACTGTTTAGTTAAATCTGAAAGAGGTTTAGCAATTTTTGAAAAGTTTTCTATGAATCTACGATAATATCCCGCAAGACCAAGAAATTGTTTAATATTTTTTCGTGTTTTTGGTGTTGGGAAATTTTCTACAGCACTTATCTTTTTAGGATCGGGGCGTACGCCATTTTCGGTTATTATATGTCCAAGATAAGCTACTTCCTTCTTTAAAAATTCGCATTTGTCAGGTTGTAAAAACAAGTTTGCCTCTTCTAAGCGTTTCATTAATCGTTGGAATTTAATTTCGTGTTTCTCAAGCGATCTGGCGTATATTACAATATCGTCGAGGTATACAAATAGTTCAATTCCTTGCAATCCCGTTAATACTTGGTCCATTAATCTTTGAAAAGTAGCAGGAGCGTTTTTTAATCCAAACGGCATACCGTTATATTTGAAATGTCCGTACGGTGTTGAAAACGCGGTTTTATGCTTATCAGTTTTGTCCATTAATATCTGGTGAAATCCAGAAGCTAGATCAAATACTGAAAAATATTTCACGCTACCAAGTTGATCGAGTATGTCGACAATATTTGGTAGTGGATATGCATCACCGATTGTTTTCTCGTTAAGCGCTCGAAAATCTATCACGAGACGCCATTTCTTATTCCCTTTAGAATCGTCCTTTTTAGGCACAATCCACAAAGGAGAATTATAAGGCGAGCTCGATGCCTCTATCACACCTTTTTCCAACATTTCGTCAACCTGTCGTTGTATTTCCTCTTTATGTATTTGAGGATAACGATACTGCTTGACGTTGATTGGTCTATCGTCCGTCGTGAATATTCGATGCTTTGATACGCTAGTTGCGCCTAATGGTTCTCCTGGCAAATGAAATCGTTCCGCATAATTTGTTACTAGTCTAGTGACACTAGTTTTTTCTTCCGCATTTAAATGATCAAGACGTAGCAATTGTAATATCTTGTCAACTCGTGTTTTATCGCTTACTGGACCCTCTTCTATGTTATTTGCATCTATTTCTGGATTTTTGAACTCTGCAAATGGATATATTTTTACATTCGGTACCGCTAACTCTATGTCTTCGTCCGATGAGTTAATAACATATAGATGTGCTACCCCATTGCGATTTGAGACAACGGCGTTACCTAAGTACACCTGTGGTCCGGCATTTAGTTTGGGAATATATCCGTACTTTATCTCTGGATTTGCCACACGAACGAATATTTGTTTTCGCGTTCTAGCGGGAATAGTGACGGTTTCGTCGTTATAAAAATAGTACGGTACTCCGTTTACAACTAGACAAGCCCCCGGGTAGTCTATAGTCGCTTTTTGATTTTTGAAGAATTCCGTGCCTAATATTCCATCTGGCTTAATTGGAAAATCGTTAGGAACTACATGAAACCATGCATCAGCGTCGAGAATGCGTATTTTAGTTACGCCTATCGTTCGCGTTCGTCCTTTAGTTATTCCACTAAGCTCGAATACTATTTTCTTGTCGATGGGCACATTCTCATGGAGCGAATTCTCCTTTATCAAATTTATATCGGATCCCGTATCTATCATAAAACTAGCGCGTCCGTCAAGGAGATTTTTACTTGGCAAAACGACAGAAGGTGGTTTACCGATTTTATTACAGATCGATTTTATTACAGATCAATCGATAAGACGTTCTGCTAATTTGTAAAATTTAATGAGGTGCTCGCGCAGTGAGTTAGAGTACAAGATAATATCGTCTCACAAAACACGAATAATTCTACTAAGACAAAGGCAGCGATTTAGGCAGGATGGTGACTTCTTATGAGTATTGCGACTGTTGTCGTAATGTGGTGCATCTGCTCGAGGAAATTGTCGAGCAAATTCCTTCAGATAGATGCTGCAACATGTTTAGCGGCTGAGTCCCTGATACTCGCTATAAGACAATGGATAACGTTGTCGTCTGGGAAATTTGTAGAATGGCTATTTTTTCCATGGCGTACTTCTGGAAACTTTCCTTATATTGCAATCACTGATGTTAACACGCATATACGGCGTAATTGGAGGAATAGTGAAAATTTCTTCCCTCTCTTTAAAAGGTATGTTAATGTTATTCCATTCCAGTTGATTTTGATCCTGGTTGACCTTAGCTCAAAATTGTTTTAAAAAATCTGATCCCCAAATCCCATTTTGTGAAATTGGAAAATCGTTTTTGACTAAATGAAAAGCGACTGGACATTTAAAGATATCTATTAGTGCCTGTCCTAAGGTGGTTACGTGATGCTTTGTGATTCCACTAAGCCTTAGAATTTCATATTTACCCACTATGATATCGGATGTAACATAATTTTTTAAAATAATATTCGGTCCTGATCCACTGTTTACTAAAAATTTTAGATTTCCCATAAAATTTGGGCTTTTTAACTTTACTGAATGTCTTCTATTTGAGTAATATTTACTGTTCGGTAACTGATTTTGGTTCTCCCGCTACTATTTGAGTGGGGGGAGTCTTCGTGTTTCCCTGGGTTGCCTTTGTCCTCGCGGGAATCTGCTCGTTTTCCGGAGTTTGTGAGTTTTGACGGATGCTATTGTTATACGCGCACTTACGACACTCTTCTAATGTATGACCGGATTTCTTGCAATATCTGCAAGTTACCGTTGTATTTTGATTATTAAAATTTCGATTGTTAAAATTTTGATTGCTAAAATTTTGACCAATTGAATTCTGAGGGTTAAAATTTTTATTGTTAAAATTTTATTATTTGAATTCTGCAGAGCACCCGAATGATGACTGTTTACGGTTATTATTATTATTATTACATTATTGTTAACATTATTTCGTGAATAACTGGATACATTTCGATTTTTATTTCTTCGAGGCTTATTTATCTGCTGTATGCCCCGTTTTACGACAGTGCTGACAGATAACGGTCTCGGTTTCTATACGTCGCATCGACGGTTTTTCTTTCGGCGGGCGCGTTCTCCACAAGCATAACACGTCTTTTATCATGTTTATAGTTTTTAATTTTGTCTTGGCTTCTATCGCGTGATTCTCAATTTATTAACACGAATGACGCTAACGACGAATTGGCTACAAGATACTATACTGAAGTATTGTAAATAACATAATATGATCTAATTAAAGTAAAAAGCGAAATATATATATCTATAAATTATCGTTTCAATTATCATTTCCTTACTTACTGACATCGTGAAATATTAATTAGAAACAAACAGAACATGAGCGACGATTTTCCTTCTCAGAATCATTTTTACTATACAAAATGTATTACGAAAAAGTAGTGCTTGTCACACGTGCATACAGATACAGATCTCTCTTCGGTTCTCTTTAACTTTTACAACTTTTACGAGACAGTGTATATGATATGTACATGTGCGATTTTGGATACCTTCCTTCTTAAAGATCTCCTCGGCATTAGCGGTCAATACGATCTGTTGACGAGGCTCTGTGGATTGTGCTGGAGAATAATAAGAGAAATTGTCTTTTGTATGAACAATAGTTCTATAATAGTTTTATTAGGAACACGATACAGTTTTAGTGATAATCTAGCCTTCTTAACTAACACAGACAGTAAGGGAGGCAACGGTCGCATACGTGCGCTAATATACATAACAAAGGAAAGCTAAAGGCGTTATCCACAAGTAGTCGATGCTCCGGCTGCCACCTGCAATGCCCATGATTGGCCAGTTTAAAAGTGAGAGGGTTCGTAAGTTGAAAGAAAAGTACGCGAACACCCTCATTTTTCCAGTTGTTTACCTCTCGGCATTCTGCCGTGTATTACGTCCCGATAGATCGCGGCCGCGAGGGGCGGTGCTCGGATCGTTTATACGGAACTAGTCGCTTTTTCGGGTTATCAAGCCAAGGGGCTCTATCCGGGGATACCCGCGACCGAGGTAATTCGCTATCCAGACGCTCGTCACCAAATCGTTTGCCCGATCCGTACTCTCACAAGAAGATTCAAGTTTAGTAACTCACCACCTCGATTCAGAGGGTTCGACAGATATCGCTCAAACGATTCCTCTACTCTAGTGCATGCGTAACATTCGAAAGCGGGGCGATAATCAGCTAAGACCTTGCTGCACTCGCTACACGTTGGGAACTCTGTTCGCAGCCCGTATTGCACGAAGTGCCTTAGAACGCCTTCGAAATCTTGCCGGAAAGGCTGATATTTGTTAAGCTGGCAATGCTCACAAATAATGACTCCGGTAGTTTCATTTTGGAAAAACAATGACCAGACGCAGATTCCGGTCATTAACCATACTCTGAGAGGGCTAGGGGGCGAAGCTATCCCCGGAGGCTGCCGATTCACCGGGTGTCCGGGACACATGAACAACGGAATGCTAAGCTTTAATTTGAGAGATGGCGATTATTGTAGGTTTGCGTTCTAAATATTGTTCACCCCCTTCGTATTCCACCGAACGTCTTATGTCAGAGAATATTTCGCAGCACGTGGTACACGCGGTGGGGCTTTGGATTTCTTCAATCACGACGTCGCACGAATCGCACTCCTCGACTTTGTATCGGTAACCGACATGCATATAATGGCGGACCAGGCAGTCGTACTGGCGGCGTTGCGGGCCTGTTAGGTCTCGAAAGCACGCTTCGCAGAGGTAATGTTTGCTATTACGATTTTGGTGGCAGACGGTGAAAACACACACGGCGCGCGATAACCAACTCCGACGCGCGATTCTAGAGGCCAATGGCGTCAGTCGATGCGCGGGGCGTCGCGTCGGGACTTCGCTCATGCCGCGTTGCTAGCCAGGGAATCTTACGAAAGAGAGCGTTGTCACCTACCTTTTTGCAGTCTCCCAGTGGGCGGGTGTTGCGCCTCCGTACTCCTGATACAAGACCTCGGCGCGGCGTTGTTCGTACAGGGTGCGACGAGGGTCGTCCTTCCTTATTGAGGCGATCCACTTCCAGAACGGCAGATGAATGGGCAGCGATATCGGAATCAGCCGATAGGTCTGGCTCCTTAGGAATTCTCGGTAGCTCGTTCGGGACTCTTCTTTGGTTAGTGGAATATAACTACACTGTCCGTCGGTTTTCTCGCGCACAGATTCTACGTTTTCGGATCCTGGTTTCTCGTCCGCTTTGCGCGCGGATTCCGCGGTAAAGTACTTCTCGTACTCCGGATCCTCGATATGCTCGACTCCGAGTAGGGGGTTCGTAGGGATACTGTACATGCACCGGATTCCGGAACGGAGGCGATTCCGTGCTCCAGCCCTTCGTGTCTTTGGCATTGAGAGGTCCGCGGTGGGAAACGTGCGCCTGGTAAGCACTGTTTTGCACGCGGTCGCAATGGCGCAACAATACTGAATACTGCTCGACGGTTCCCCACAGCTTTGGCGGGAAAACGTGCGCCTCGTGGTAAGCACTGTTTTCTACCAATACGTTCGCATTAAGAGACGTGCGCCTCGTGGTAAGCACTGTCTCGTATGCGGCCGTAAGTAAGAGATTTCGTGGAACAACACTCTACGTATAGGAGCCGGGAATACGCATAGGAGACACGTGAGAGGATTCGCAAAATATAAGAGACCGTGTAAAGTTAATTGTGTATTACAGGGTAATAATTCTATACAGGGTAATAATTCTATACAGGGTTACAAGTTGATAAGGTTTACAATCAACGCAAAATTACAATTGACAACTAAAATTAATGCAAGTAGTGAACTCTCGAATAGAACGACCACGTGGCGCGTGGGATGACGCAATATGATGCAAGAATGAACCATGAACACGTGGCGTGGTGCAACACTAAAACGATCGAAACTTGTGGAATGTTCTGAGTTTAAGACAAGAAGATTCCGGAGTTAGGAGTAGCTGTGGCAGTAGGAAGGTTCTGGATTCTAAGTCGCGTTGAAAATAGGAAGATTCTGGATTCTAAGTCGCGTTGGGAATAGGAAGATTCTGGAAATAGTAAAACTCTGGAATGGAAAGATCGAGGTGATTACCTGGGGCTAGAAGGGTCCTAGTCCGAGGAAGCGACTCCGGGCAACTGAGTGAGTCCCTTAGGATACGCCCTTATATACCATTTTCCTTGGTGGCGGGGGTGGTTGAGTAGAAGGGTTAAAGTGGAGAGTGGGGAGTTGCGTCATCGAGTAGAAGGGTTGACCAGATAGTTCGAGAGTTTTCCAGAAAGGTCTGGAAAGGCTTAGGTTCGTGTTACCTGAAGGAAGGGTTACGGGATTATCTTGGAGAGGCTGATTGTTCCTACGGCTAAGGCCTCGTGGCATCGCAACTTATTCTTTATACTTATATGCTAATGGAAATCCTATCGCGCGGGTCGTGACTTATTCTTTATACTTATATGCTAACAGAAATCCTATCGCGCGGATCGTGACTTATTTTATATATATATATATTAACGGAGTGAGACTAACTTATCGAGTAGTCTTGCTGAGGTAGCTTGGTATTGGTGGTAAATGCCAATGGTAACTCTGACTATTGGTAAGTCTCGTTGAAGTGTCAATGATAAGTTTCTTTGATGGTAAATGTCAATGGTAACTATGACTGTCGATAACTGTCGATAAGTTTCAATGGTAACTCTGGCTGTCGATAAATGTCAATTTCTTTGGGGATCTGTTTATTTATCCATTTATTTACTTATCTAGCTGTTTGCGATTCCTTCTTAAAAGTGGCCCAGAACTCTCGTGATACATCTACTGATTAGATGCCAGATTCGGGACGCGGTTCTGTCGGGTTTTTACTTATCTAGTGCTACAGTCAAAGGTTTTTAATTTCTGAAAAATGGGGGTGAGGCGGATGTAACACCTCCCCCCCTATTTGAAAATGTAGGACGATACTCCTACATTTTATCACGCTTAGGGTACACTTATTGATCTAGGGTTACATTTTGTCTTCTTACGAATTGTTGTCGCGCAAATACTTCCTGAGCTCGCCGTAGTCCATTTCTTTGATACCACTGCTGGTACTGGGCTCCTTGTCGGAGATGAAAGTGGTCATCTCGAGCTGCGGTGCCTCAGGATCGGTCCCTTTGGTGGGAGCGTCCTTCCTGTTGCTGAGATGTAGAAGCAAGTGCGTGATTGAGCTCCATATTGCTCCCAGCAGATGTACACTCCATCCGTAGACAGAGTAAAGCGCATATCTTCTGATGATAGAGTCAATCACCAGTTTTACCAGGCGGAACAGGAGAATAATGGCCAGCACTCCGGCGCTTGCTGAGCCAAATGTGATGAATCCATTCCATAGGCGCTGTCCAGTGCTCTCCGCAATCTTTTCCAGCGATTCCTCGTCCAGCAGATTATACAGTGAGACAGAGCCGCGTGGGATGTCGTGGCTCATTGCTCCCTGCACCAATGTGTTTAGCATCGGTGGTTTCTCTATGGGGAACATGATGTGGTCGCGGAGGCGGTCAAGGTCTCGTGTGGAATACATTCCACTCGTGGCGAGATTGGATGGATTTACGTATTTCCATCGTGGTTTTGTTAGTGGCTGGATCGTAGGTGGGGCTAATGCTTCCACCGGGCGTGGCATTAATTTAAACCACGCTTCATCTACCTTATACATTGATGGTAGGAGCTCGTTGCAATCTCGAATTGTGCCACCTTTGATCAGCACTCGAGATTTCGGGAGCAAGAAGTAGGATATATTGTTGTGTGAGACGGGTAACTCATTGTAGCAGTTCTCCGTCTGCCTTATTTTGCATGCGACCGGCACGCATTTCACTATATATATGACTTCGCCCGCCGTGATGGCTGTGTAGCCCGGCGCCTTCATAATTCGATACGCCATTTCGTCGGGAGCGATGCTGGCAAGAGACGGCGTTTTCTAACACTTGCTTTTCCAGGGCGCACTTTTGACTCATGATGTCCCGGTAGAGCTGGGTCAGTTGTGTCCTCATGTGTTTCTCGACGTATATGAACTTGCTGTTCACATACGTAAAGATATCCAGGTTGTCGATCGATAATCCCGTCTGAATTTTGAAGGTTTGCCCTGGCTTGGTTTCGAGGATGAATAGTTTCGGATGCTCTGTCTGTATTATCTTGTACCCGCAGAGGTTTGTCTCCGTAGTTTTGGCTAGCGCGAAGGTAATGTCCCTTGTCGTCAAGGTGTAGATGACCGGGGTCTCTTTCTGTGTAGACTTAGGTGAGACTCGGTGGACGTTTCCCTCGTAGAGCACGTCGTACTTGTTGAACTGGCAGGTATCAGTCGGCAACGTCTTCCAATATGTCATCGTCCCGTCGGCGTCGTAGCACTCGCCTTCCATAGCTGGACAGCGGGTGCCTGAGGGTAGGACTACTTCGTTCGTAGAATGTCTTACGGACACTTCCATCCGTCGTGTCGTTATTTTTACCGTCGCCTGTACGAACACGTTGTTCCAAGTGCCCAAGGGGTCGCTGTATTGCATTCCCTCGCACCTACCATTCATGGTGTGTGATCCGGCCATTGTAATGGTGCGGGTGGTGGTGGCATTCACCTTAATGCCGGTTATCATTCCGCTGGCTCCTCCCAGGAACAGGGTTCCAGTATCTTGCATTTTTCGGCAAGCATCCCCCGAAATCTCTCGTATGTATTCGTATTTTCCTTCTTGCACGGCTGAATTGTAGGAGGACCACCCACAATATTTTATATCGCGGTCTATTTCAATTCTGCATTGGACCGCAGTGGTGTGATCGAATTCGCTTAATTGCAAAAGCTGAATGTATGTCTCCTCAGTAACCGGTTCTAAGTCTTCTAATTCGCAGTTTCCGATGTCCGTTAGGGACAGCGTTGTCACATTTAGTCCCTCTCTTCTGCAGTCAAAGCCCAGCAGGCCACGTGCGGGTGCGCTAAGTACCGCCAGGATGAGGGTCACTACCAATGGTTCCATGGTGGCGTTGAGTGCGTTGCTCGAACAGTACTGTGACTGGTGGCCGCTACGCCGCTCTTATATACTAGTCTTTATTGCTACGAAGGGAGGGGGTACAATAATGGGGGTTCTTAGTTCCTACGATCTTAGCTCACCTACGCATGTAATTTTATCAGAATTTTATTAAGTTATTTATTCATGACAAATTTTAATTTATCTGTATGCACGATTCTAAATCTACCTCCTATTTGGAGCTTAACATTATTATTTCCTAGGGTTTCGGCTATTTTATACGGACCTACATATTGGTCGTCCAGTTTTCCTCGGCTCGGCTCTTTGAGGAGGTATACGCGATCTCCCGCTTTAAAAATACGCACATTCATTCTCTTATCGTAATAGGTCTTAGATCGCTCTTTGGCTCGGTCAAGGTTTTTACGCGCATTCCCTTGCGTTTCGCGCAGCTTTTCAAATAGCTGTTGTAGGTATTCGACGTAAGTCTCATTGGGTTCCCCTTCCAGGGGCGGATTGCTCGACGGGGCGCGCGCAGTCTTTCCGAAAATTAACTCGTGGGGGGTATACAAGGTACCTTCATGTACGCTGGTGTTATAGGAGAAGGTCGCGAATTTCAAATAGTCATCCCAGTTATCTTTTCCGCAAAACTGTTTTAGGTACTCCCACAGTACGTGGTGCGACCTTTCTATTGAACCATTCGACTGTGGCCTGTAGGCAGTGGTTTTGTACTGAGCAATACGGAATTTCCTAGCAATGTTGCGCATAAGCGCGTTTATAAAATGGCTGCCCTGATCCGTGAGCCATGCCCGCGGGGCTCCGTACACGCAGATAAAGTCTTTGGCGAATGCGTCGGCTACGTCGATCGCGGATGCTTGTCTCAGAGGTATGGCCAAGGAATACTTGGTGAGGAGGTCCTGGATTGTGAGGATATAGGAGTATCCTGTGCTCGTGGTGGGTAGAGGTCCCATGATATCCATGGAGATCTTGTCGAAGGCCGCTCCTGGCGTGTCAGTGAGCACCATTGGCTGTCGGGTTTTGACGCGGACCAATTTCTTTAGCTGGCAGTTTCTACAGTTCCGAACAAACTCCTGTACGTCGTTCTTCATCCCCGGCCAGTGATAATGTTCCCTGAGTCTTCGGTACGTTTTAGTGACCTCTTTGTGTCTTCCGATCGCCGAGGCATGGGCTTCTCTTAAGATGCCGGGTGTCTCGGCGTCTAACGGCATCATGATGTGATTCTTGCAGACTAGGATGTGAGTGGGATTGCCTCGGAAGGCATCTTCTAGTATCCGTCGGACCGTCGGGAACATCATACCGTCTATCCCCCCTTTGCATATAGAGACGGTTGCCAGATCCAATTTGGTGCACACGTCGAGGAGAGACGAAATGGCTTCTTTCCCCATTCCCTCTGTGTTACTTCCGAAACGCTGGTTTTAATTGGTAGTGCGATAATCTTTGATTTACCTTGTGTGATTACTCGGGCTCGACCGAGTTTTGGATTTACTATCGTCGGTAGTCTCTTTTGTTCCATCAACATCCGGCCGCCGGGATCGCACGGTTCCCCCTGCTGTGAGATGAATACGACCAGGTTATCTTTTCGTGACAAGAAATGATCTTTGATTTCTGTGATCCTGGCCCTCGCGGGGTGTAGATCGAACAGTTCATTTGGATTGTCGAAGATCTCTGATGTACTGCTAGTGTCGTCAGTGTCGTTATCGTCCAGTGCTATGCCAGGATCATAGTCTTCATGTTCTTTGTCTTCGTTTAAGCCTTCGTCATCACTGCTCGGCACGTTCCCTCCAATGATCCCTGCTTCTCCTGCTGTGGGGGTATCTTCTGTGTCCTCGGGAGAGTGCATGTCAGGTGAGGTATGTCGCCTCCTTTTGGCGTGGGGTTCGGGGGAAAATATCGACTCTTCTGAGTTGGTGGATTCCGTAGCTTTAGTGAGGGAGAGGATTTGCTGCTGGACTGGGTTTCGGGAAAGAGCGTCCGCATTCGCGTTAACTTTACCCGCTTTGTAATCCGTGGTATATTCGTACTCTAGGAGTTTTAATCTCCATCGGACCAGACGCGATGAAGGATCCTTCACCGAGTTCAACCAGATGAGTGGTTTATGATCTGTGATTAGCTGAAATTCGCGGCCGAACAGGTATGGCCTGAAGTGTTTGACGCAGTAAACGACCGCGAGTAACTCTTTTTCGATGGTAGAGTAGTTTTGTTCTGCGGCGTTGAGTAATCGGGAGGTATAGGCTATCGGTAAGTCTTTACCGACGGTGCCCTGGCTCAAGACGCCACCGATCGCGATGCCCGAGGCGTCTGTGGTGAGGACAAAGGGTTTCGTAAAGTCGGGGTAACGCAGGATTGGCTCAGAACACAATAGCTTCCGCAGGTGGGAGAAAGCCATTTCCTGTTCTTCTTGCCAGGTGTACGCGGCGTCTTTCTTCAGAAGGTCTGTGAGTGGCTTTGCTATTCTAGAGAAATTTGGAATAAAACGGCGATAGTACCCTGTCAAGCCTAAAAACTGTTTAATGTTCTTCGCGTTCTGAGGCCGAGGGAAGTGTTCGACCGCCTCAATCTTTTTTGGATCTGGCTTTACACCTGCCTCGGAGATTACGTGCCCGAGGTAAGTAACCTCCTTACACAGAAATTCGCACTTGTCTGGCTGAATTCGCAAGCCAGCGCTTCTAAGTCGTTCCGCTAATTTGTGGAATTTTATGAGATGTTCGCGCAAGGAACTCGAATATATGATAATATCGTCTAAGTATACCAGAAGCTCTACGCCTTGGAGTCCCGTCAGAACCTGGTTCATCAGCCGTTGGAATGTGGCTGGCGCGTTTTTAAGTCCGAAAGGCATTCGTTTGAACTCGTAATGCCCGTACGGCGTGGAAAATGTCGTTTTGTGAGCGTCAGACGGGTCCAGGAGTATCTGATGGAACCCCGAGGCGAGATCGAAGATGCTAAAGTATTTTGCACTGCCGAGTTGGTCTAGTATCTCTGTGATATTTGGTAGGGGGTGCGCGTCGCCGATTGTTTTTTTATTCAGTCCACGATAATCAATCACCATACGCCATCGCTTGTTACCTTTTGAATCGGGTTTTTTGGGCACAATCTACAAGGGAGAATTATATGGGGATGTCGACGTTTGGATGACATCGTTTTCTAATAGTTTTTTTACTTGTTTGTCGATTTCTTCCTTGTGCATCTCCGGGAAGCGATACTGTTTCGTATTGATTGGAACATTGTCCGTGGTGGGGATCTTATGCGTTATCACGTCGGTGTGATGTAACTTATCACTCGGCAGACGGAATAGGTCGCTATACTTCTCTACTAATTCGTGTACATGTTCTCTCTCTTCGTCGTTTAAGTGAATTAAGCGAAGTAATTCTTTTATTTGATCTACGCGAGATTTGCCCAAGAATGTTGCCAGCATACGCTGCGCTTTTTTCTCGCTCCTGGTCGTTCTCGGCCCTAAGGTAGAACGCCCGGCTGCGGTTGACTTTTGGTGAAAGGTGCTTTTATGACCCTTGTTAGAGGATGTAGGAGGTGCGGGGGGTGGACTGGAGGTAGAGTATGCCTCTATCTCCTGGAGTTCGACCGTCGGTAACGATATTTCGATGTCTCGTTCGGCGGAGTTAACGACGCCAATGTAGGCAATACCGCCACAATTTGTGACGACGGCATCTCCTAAGTAGATGTCGTCGTGTACGTGTATTCGCGGTATGTAACCTGTTGCAATTTCCGGATTGTTGACTCGAAGTGGCAAGGTAGTGCGCGTTCTTGCCGGAATTAGAAAGATTTCGTAAGTTGAATTCGCGTCAGTTTCCTGGTTATCGGCCGCGGAGGGTCCGGGGTTTTCACCTGAATTCATCCCGGTTTCCTTGTCACTGGGTTCGGTGCTTACGGGGGCCTCGATTACGCGGTTCGCGTTAAGTGCGGCAGTCTCGGTCGGCGAACTAAATGTGGAAGGTGCCGTAGGTGCTAGCGACGCGGTGGATTCAGCGGATATAGTAGATTTGGGAGTTACCGTCGGTGCGGTGGATATAGTAGATTTAGAAGTTACCGTCGGTGCGATGAATATAGTAGATTTAGAAGTTACCGTCGGTGCGGTGGATATAGTAGATTTAGAAGTTACCGTCGGTGCGGTGGATATAGTAGATTTAGAAGTTACCGTCGGCGCGGTGGATATAGTGGATACCGTGGGCGTGTCTGGGTTTTTATCTTTTCCAGTCAACGGTATCGAAATTCCCTCCCACGTTAGGAGGTTCCGGGTGGCGTCTATCACGTAAGAATCTCGCAGGAAGTCTGATCCTAAGATGCCATTCTGCGAGATGGGAAAGTCGTCGGTTACAATTTGAAATTCAACTCGGTGCCCCAGGAATTTTGCCTCTACCGCTCCGAGTGTGTTTATCTTTTCGTCTGTTATCCCCGTGATTATTATGCCTACGTCCGTTTCTATGTCTCCCAAAGATGAGAGTTTATTTATTTTTACTACATTTGGAGCGGCTCCCGTGTCTATTGTTACGTCCAACCCCAGGATTAAGATAAAGAAAACTGGGAAGCGAAGGAAAGGCTAACCAGAGGGGTAGGGGTAAGGAAGGACGCAACCAGATACTTACAAATATCGCTCGCAGGTACACGCTCTGAGGCGCGTGGCGCGAGCCGAACTTCGATGGCTCAGGAAGGGTCAACGTCCGTAGAGACGGTAGGACTCCTTCCGTGAGCGGTGCGATCGTCGGTCCTCTTTTGAGTCAGGGAATTCAATCCCTTTAACTCGGGATCGGACCTCGTGTGACTTTAAGAGGGAGATAAGGGTGAGGTCTTAAATTAAAGAATAAACGGAGATGTCATTAGCATAAGTATTTGTTTTTATTCGACATGAAGAAAATGTTAACTGGTATGAAGTTTATATGATTTGATACAAAAAAAGGATGTAATCTAGTCTAAGAGAAACAAAATTAACAATAAATGAGAATCCGGGGGAAAATAAAATCGAATACATTTAATGGTGTAAATATCGCACATGACGTAAGGTGTGTGTTATTAAATTAAATCAAAACATACAAAAATCGGATGTCTAATTGTCGAAACATATTAAGTAATAAACAAATTAAATTTATTTAGACATATTTTGGGGGTTAATCTAATCATCTAGTGTAATAACCTCGGGATCAATTACTTCCTCGAGGGTGACTGTGGAACGGTGGAATATGTTAGAAAGAAGGTTTATAGGAATCAGGTACGGAAATTCATGATCGGGAAAATAGACAGGGATGGCGGCGTGGGGGTCTACGGTATCTACTAAGGAATGGAGTCCGACTAAGTCGAAATCGTAGGGGCCGAGTGTGAAGGTATTAAGAGGAAGGGGATCTGTGAGTTGGAGAAAATGAGCCGAGAGATTTCTGGAAAAGTGGTGGGGAGGGGGGTCTCGGGTGGACTCTTCGGGAACCGAGGGATATGCGGGGGACGGAGTTCTCGGAGGATACGAAGCCTCGTCCAGACGATCCTGACACCGCGGGGAAGAAAAAGGGAGCACCTCTTCGATAAATTCCACGGTCGAGGTATCCGAGACCGCGGGAGAGGAGAACTCGCGAGCGAGCGGAGAATACGATCGCTCAGGGCTTAAGTGGGAGGAGGGTGCGGGGGAGGGGGAATCGGGAAGTTCTCCGGGACGGACCGGGGAATACGATGGTTCGAGGAGAGGTGAAAAGTCCGGGGTGTCGGGAAATACCCGATAAGAAAGGGGACGAGAGGGGGGCGAACCAGGGGGTAATTCACGGGGCGGCGAGGGTGGTTTCTCCGGGTGAGCGGGCGGAGGCGGTGGAGTGGCGAGTCGCGGAGGACCGGGGTTATTTCCTTCTCGGCGGAACTCTAATGCGTGTTTTCTTAGGTTCCTTCGTCTCCGCTCGTTCCGTCGATTCCGCGCGTGCTTCGCGGCGTTTCGTGACTTCTTACCGCGCGAATCCACTACAAGTAACGGAGAGAGATGATTACTCCGAGTCCGCCGATAAAGTCAGCTAACTCAGAGGTAGGAGATGACTTCGAGTCCGCTGAATAAATCAGCTAACTCAGAAGCAAAGGAGAGGGAAAATTACTCTGAGTCCGCCGATAAAATCAGCTAACTCAGAAATAACAGGGGTAAGAGATTACTCCGAGTCCGCCGATAAAAGCAGCTAACTCAAAAGTAATGGAAAAATCAAAGAGGGTTTGAAGGAATGTGTGCCCGGGAGACTTCCGGAACGCGAGAATGCATCGAAAATAAAAAAAGAAAAAAAAAACAAAAAAAGGGAAAGTAGTATCTGTTTATATGCGTAGGACTTACTACTTGATGAATCGTTGAGTTCAAATGGACCTTGGTCGCAGGATGAGTCGAACGAGTGAGGTGTTGGCAGATTTCGTCCTTTCCCCCCTTTTTTTTGTGGCACTGATTCTAGGAGTGGAATCGTGACTCGAAAACGGAAGAGATCACGATTGTAAGGCACGAGGCTAAGACTTAATAAGCTTGAGAACACCCAACCAGTTGAGAGCGAGTCTCGCAATGTCGGGACTTATATAGGGAACTTCCAGGAATGGAAGGGGTGGATTTCGTTGTGGGAGGTGTCTGGTTTTCGTTTTTGGGGACCTCTGGTTGGCGGGATGTTTCTAATTTTTATCTGGAGGATTTCTTATTGGGCGAGACGTTTCTCACCCAAGGGCCAGATCTTAAGTTTTCGCCTATCCTAGAAAGCTAGAGACGGTTATCGATTTTTCCGGTTTTCCATTGGTGAGTCCCCTCGTAAGGCCCCCACTGTCTTATCGGGGGTGCAATCCAGCGATTCTTCCAGTGACTTGTTTGTTTTCGACTATCGCCGATTCTCATTTATTAGGGTCCCTTATTTATCTCGCGACCCTGTTCCAATGTTGACAGACGATGCATATCCCTCTAATCTTAATTGTAGTCCTATCACAAACAGAAACCTCCCCCACGTGCCCTTAGATTCCTAAAACCACGTTTTAGATTTCGTCTCTGTTTGTCGGACATTGCGCGGGTAGTTTTGGCATAGGCACATGATGCAATAAAGATCCCAAGTAAACTCCATTTGGGATTAACCCCCCTTTTTGGCGCGTCGTGTCGCCGGGTTATAGTTATGGGCCAGACTAACTTGATAAAATTCCGATCGCGTATGCCCCGTCTGTCAATATTCCGTCACCTGGAAGGTTGCTTTTTAGTTGCCCAAACAAATAGCTAGCTGATATAAAAAAAAGAATGTGAGGAGATCAAGGCTCACTCGCCGATCGATAACCGTCCGTACTCGATTATTTATCCTTACTCTAAAAGATATCTTAAGTGCTTAATAGGAATTTCCGCGGAAAAAGGGAAATCGTGGAGTTCTCAGGACGTAACACTATCATAAACGTTGTTTCGCCCCTTAGCCCTTCCATTGCTAATCTTACGCTAGGTGCATGTGAAGATTTCGATGGGCTCGTTATTGCGATTCTGGTATTTCTTCGCTCGGTGCTTCTATCATTGTTCTCATCGGACGAATCTCTTTCGACGTTCCCGCTCGAGGTTCGTCCGCGCTCCTCGAGGGGTAGGGGGGAGTTTCCCTGAGTTCGTAAGGAGTTATTGTATTGCCGTTTACGGCATTCCTCTATTTTATGACCCCGGTATTTACAATATCGGCAGATGTCGTCGCTTTTACTTGAGTCCGCGCGGGCCCTTTCTGTCTCCCGGTACCGTGGTCTGTTTGCGTCGTTATCATAAGTTTTCTCTGTCTCCCTATAGCGCGGTCTACGGTCCTCATAGCGCGGCGGGTTCGCTTCCCCGTATCGAGATCTGCCTGGAGTGTAACGATTATTGTATGATGTTTGATAAGCTGTTCTAGTCGGTTTATACCGGTTCTTGCTCGTTTCGTAGCGCTCGGGGGAATACCTCGCGGGCTTGTAGATATTCCTTTCTAATCCGCGTTCGCCGTCATCCTTACGGGGTTTATCGAAACGCGTGTTATCTAACTCCTGTCTCTTCGCGAGGGTCTTAACGTGGGCGAATGCGGTGGGGAGATTATAATGATCTCTGCGATTGAGTTGGATTCGATAAGCGAGCGGGAGTCCTTCGCAAAAGGATCGTGCGGTTAGGGCGTCAATTTCGGCCGTTGCGTGGTCGTCTAAATATCCGCGAGTACACCTTTCCTCATCGAGGATGGCCGATCGGAGATCTTTTACTCGGGTTATATAGTCTAGGATGTGCTTTCCCGATTTTAGATAGATAGTACTCAATTCGCCGCGGTATTGATCTATCGTGCGCGGTGATCCGAAAGCGCCGTTTAGTAGGTCCGTGAGTTGCGTCACGTTTTCGCAGGTCTCGTATTCTACCGCGCATATGGCCTTTCCGCGTAGTTTGGTTAGAAGGAGGCGGGTTAGATTGCGTTCGGAAGATGGTGGAAGAATTTCCTTAGCGCGTTTGCAGGCACGTACAAATTGCGACAAGGGAATATTCTGTCCGTCAAAGGAAGGGACTGTATCTAAGGCTTCTTTGAAGGATATGCGGGGGCCATAATTTTCCGGAGTTGGGTCCCGTGGGGAACGGGTACCTGAGTACGGCGCGTCGGAGCGCGACCGTTGTCGCGGGGGAGATAGCCGATAATCTTCCGCGCTCGGGTCTCGGGAAGAGCGATTGTCTGAGATTGGTACGTCAAACCGTAAGCATTGTCGCTAGGGTAACGGGTGAGATCCGTAATTATCTAAACCCAGGTCGCGAGGAAGGTGAACACCCGATGGCTGCGTGTCGGAACGTGAGCGTTGTCGCGAGGGGGATAGTGCTCGCGCGGCATCCTGTAACTCGTTTGATTCAATCCTAGTTTTCTCGAATCGTTTAATCATCTCGGTTCGTTCCTGTTTCATGGCAATTTTAATCTTTTCTAATTCTTCCCTTTCTTTCTCGAGGATTTCTTGATTGCGCCTAACTCTTTCCTGTTCTTCGCGTAATTTTGCTTCCTCCGCCTTTTGTTTCTTTTTTTCTTTATGGAGCAGTTAGAACTCGTGATCTACGTCGGCCCTACGCTTCGCGAGTTCCGCCTCATTCGGAGGCTGGATGGATTTGGAACGAGTGTCTGGCATCGCGAATTTTCGTATATCCCACCGCTGTCACCAGATTCGTATTACGTCCCGATAGATCGCGGCCGCGAGTGGCGGTGCTCGGATCGTTTATACGGAACTAGTCGCTTTTTCGGGTTATCAAGCCAAGGGGCTCTATCCGGAGATACCCGCGACCGAGGTAATTCGCTATCCAGACGCTCGTCACCAAATCGTTTGCCCGATCCGTACTCTCACAGGAAGATTCAAGTTTAGTAACTCACCACCTCGATTCAAAGGGTTCGACAGATATCGCTCAAACGATTCCTCTACTCTAGTGCATGCGTAACATTCGAAAGCGGAGCAATAATCAGCTAAGACCTTGCTGCACTCGCTACACGTTGGGAACTTTGTCTGCGGCCCGTATTGCACGAAGTGCCTTAGAACGCCTTCGAAATCTTGCCGGAAGGACTGATATTTGCCAAGCTGGCAATCCTCACAAATAATGACTCCGGTAGTTTTATTTTGGAAAAACAATGACCAGACGCAGACTCCGGTCATTAACCATACTCTGAGAGGGCTAGGGGGCGAAGCTATCCCCGGAGGCTGCCGATTCACCGGGTGTCCGGGACACATGAACAACGGAATGCTAAGTTTTAATTTGAGAGATGGCGATTATTGTAGGTTCGCGTTCTAAATATTGTTCACCCCCTTCGTATTCCACCGAACGTCTTATGTCAGAGAATATTTCGCAGCACGTGGTCCACGCGGTGGGGCTTTGGATTTCTCCAATTGCACGTCGCACGAATCGCACTCCTCGACTTTGTTTCGGTAACTGACATGCATATAATGGCGGACCAGGCAGTCGTACTGGCGGCGTTGCGGGCCTGTTAGGTCTCGGAAGCACGCTTCGCAGAGGTAATGTTTGCTATTACAATTTTGGTGGCAGACGGTGAAAACACACGGCGCGCGATAACCAACTCCGACGCGCGATTCTAGAGGCCAATGGCGTCAGTCGGCGCGCGGGGCGTCGCGTCGGGACTTTGCTCATGCCGTGTTGCTAGCCAAGGAATCTTACGAAAGAGGGCGTTGTCACATACCTTTTTTCAGTCTCCCAGTGGACGGGTGTTGCGCCTCCGTACTCCTGATACAAGACCTCGGCGCGGCGTTGTTCGTACAGGGTGCGACGAGGGTCGTCCTTCCTTATTGAGGCGATCCACTTCCAGGACGGCAGATGAATGGGCAGCGATATCGGAATCAGTCGATAGGTCAACTAAAATTAATGCAAGTAGTGAACTCTCGAATAGAACGACCACGTGGCGCGATAGGATTTCTGTTATCTAGTGCTACAGTCAAAGGTTTTTAATTTCTGAAAAATGGGGGTGGGGCGGATGTAACACGTGTGAGATGTATTTCCGACCATGGTGCATGTTCAATTGTGAGTTCACGAGGCGGGATAGATGCTTGATCCACGCGAAATGTCCCACATTGTCGTCTCGTGGGTCCTGCACGTACAGCAGATTCACGTGTTTATCACTCTTCCGGTCGGTAAGTCGTATTAGAAGAATGTTTGACGTCTTTTGTCTCTCGATGGTGTACATATTGATGGATATATCGTTGAGTCGTTCAATTTTTAATTTGACTCAACGTCATTAGAAATTCAATGTTTTGTAAATTTAATACTGTTGTATAATGAGGGTATGAGGATTCCCTCAACACGATCATGTTGATCACTATCTGTCACTTTTTTCTTGAGGTTATCCCTTAGGTGAGGGACAAGTTTCTTCGACTCGTTCGAAGAAATCTACTTTTGTATAATTACTGATTGCTTTAAAAGCTGGTGCGGAATGTATCGTCTAGTAAGTGTCATCCGCAAATGTGGCAATTGTGATGCCGGGTGTTGTTGGTAGATCTGCCGTGTTATACTAGGAGATATAGTAGCGGACTGAGAACACTATTTTGTAGAACACCAGAGTGAATGGCACGGAGCGGTGTGACTGTTTCTTCGTATTTTACTAGGAACATTCTGTGATCAAGATAAGATCTAAGAATAGTGTGAAAGTTTGAGGGCAGACTTGATTTTATTTTTATTATAGTTGGCAGGAAGCCAGCAGAGATCAGCTTATCAAAAGCCTAAGAAATATCAAGAAAAACTGCAGAGCAATATTTTTTTGCTTCTATCTAAACGAAAAGATTAATTACAATCAGTGTGATAGGCACTACAAGCATTGTATCCATAGGTGTTAATTTATTTATTTACAGATATGTGAGTGTCAGAAAAACGCTGACTTAATCAGCACACAAGGGAATCAAAAATTTAGATAACGCAAAATAGATACCACACTTACCTTTGGTAATGTATAGGCGTGATGAGCCAGCTCGAAACCTTCGAGTTCTCACAATCAGAGCAATAGATTAATTAGGTTAAGTTGAATCGTTAGCTTCATAAAATGTGCGATCTCGAGTAAAAACCTAGTAAAAATCGAAATCAGATGTAGATTTAATCATATCACAACGTGTGTGATGATGAGGTTATCAAGTATTTGCAATAAATTAATTTAATAAAATTAATGTAATGTTTTACCTTCAAAAATCTCTATTTTTTTCTCGACGAAAAAAATTGTACTCCTAAAGGTTTAAAACCTAGTAGGTTTTTATTTGGTACGATCTCATAATCGGGACGTTCTAAAGATGAGTGGTATCGTCCCGGAGGGTCATTGCTTATAGAATGACGCACGGATTCAGCAGTGAACACCGAGGCATGGTATTTTCTCATATAAATTATGATTGTCCACGCTGATCGGTCCGTAATAACCACCAAAGCCTTGTATAACTTCAGTGGGAAGGGGAAGAAACTCTGATCGTAAATGTTTCCTCGTGAGGGTTTGGATTTTACCAAACATGCGTAACTGTAGCATCAAAGGCTCAGGAACGCATAAGGAGCATCCTTCTATGATCCTCAATAGTCTTTCTTCATCCATAGAAAGTTTATCGTTATTAAAGCTCGTGCCAAGTACGTTGTCAATTACGGCCAACTAATATAAATATTACGTCGAAGTGTATTATATTTCCCGACGCAGAAGTGCGTAGAAGCGGGAAATAGCGGGAAGGCCGCCGGGAAGACCAGAGAAGACAAAGAAAACGCTGCAATGCTGCCTCGAGACGGCTCGAGATAAGCATTATAGACTGCGCATGCGTATTTATTACTAAAAGTGAATTCTTTTTTAACCTATTACAAATAGAAAAAGAACTCCTTTTAAGACCATTTAGATTAATTCCATAAGAAGTCAAAAGTTATAATAAAATTCTTTTTCACATATCAAGAAGGAATTCTTTTTGAGTTTATTTCGGACAAATTACGGGTATTCCTAAAGAACTTGAAAAGGTGAAATCTTTTCGAATTTATAACGATCAGTTGTGCTATCTGGGCTAGATCGCTTTTGATTTTACGGATCAGCCTATGTACTTGGTTTACTGTTACGTGCTTCAAAAGCCAAATTGATGTTTTGGTATTAGTTTCTGTCCTCAATTATAGGAGATATTTTAAGTATTAAAATTTTTAACATTTTTGAGGCTATAGGCAATAAAGTTATTGGCCTGTAAGACTTTAGAACTCAAAGAGTTAGAGAGATGAGCGGAAATTCGACTTACTTGGTGGTTCCGATTTCGGCGCGTGGCGGTTTTGGATTTCAGGGCCGGCGAGTTCCGTTGACGCTGCCTTCGTGGTAGCGCGCACAGGTATGATTTTGATTGGCGGTTGTCGCACCGAAACTGGCTGATAAATAGTGCAACGGAACTGATGATGATCTTAAACTGACTGATGATTTTGAATTGATCGATGATCTCGAAACGTCTGATGATTTCAAACTGATAACTGATTAATGGCCTCGAACTGTGTTGTGGTGCCCCGCTGTCGCGGTTTGTACAGGGTTCAAGGGTGGACTGTCGTGGAAATGTGTCTCGATTGCAGCTAAAGATCCGGGATCGATGTAATGCCAGGTAGGCTTGGTCATTGGTTCCGTTATCATTGATCTGCTGTATTTCACGTTTGGTGTTATGTTGTACAATTCGTCCTTCAGCTGATACATCGTAGAAAGTATCCTACTGCACGAGATTTGCGTTTCCGTTCTAAAAAGTATGTGAGTTCGAAGTGCTAAGAAATATGTTTCGTTTTTTTTAAATACTGGCAATTGGTGATAACATACTTGGGTATGGTGTATTTTTACTTTGTCTGAAGTCTATCTATTACCGTTTCACACGTTTTGTGTGAACACAATGCATATTACAGTAAAAACTGGATGAAGAAACAGTTTCCTAATTTAGATTATCCAGACACAGATTGAGCAAATAATGCGTATTGCTTAAATGATGTACACATAATAATATGTGTACTTAGTTAGCACAAGTACGTTTACCAATGTCTATTTGAATGTTTTTTCGCTGAAGGCTATCGCCGATACACGTATCTTGGATTATATCTTGATATATTCGTGATCTTTGCCCGAATTTTCTGCGCGAGATCGACGGTATTTCTATGTCGACTTCTTTTCTCTGCACAATTCAGAGCTAAGCTAGATGAGAACTAGATATCGACAATGATTTATATAGGATATGGATGATTATAATATGCGTTTTAGTCTTATAAATATGCGGATAAAGATAAAGGAGACAATAAAGATAAAGGAGGACAATTATTTTTTTATTTTTATATTCATAAATTACCTATAAATAAAAAGTTCGCAAATCCGATAAACAGCTTTTCGATATTGTTGCTGGAATTCACCGAGGTCACGTAGAGAAGTAGCCATGGCAGTTTCTAAAAAGAAATTTGTAAAAGTACAATAATGTTATTGTACATGTTTAGAATAAAATTTTGAATAAAATGTGTTTGCAATATCGCATATTGCATTCAACGTATGAAACATAAACAACAGACATTTCATAGAACTTTTTTTTGTAAATAAAAAAAATTTTTTAAATTATTATTATGTACTTTACCTCCATTAAATTAAAATACCATTGCCCATCCATGGACGTAGAATATCATAAAAAAAGTTCTTTTTGATGTGCTGCGTGCTCTGTTTATTAATATTGTCTGACATTACAGAAAATATTCAATTAATTTAGATGCAATGTGAATAATTAATTAGTTGATTTGGAAATTGTCTTATTTGATTATTATCTCTATAAGACTATGAATAAATATGTTTTCGCAAAATAAAACTATACAAAATCACATCTAAATACCTAAATCGCTGGTGTATGAACAATAAGAACATATTAACAGGAAATTAAATTTTTTAAATATTTTATTACCTTTAAATCGTCCGGATGACGGATTAATACAAAGAGCATAGAGAATCCCCAAAGTTTAACAATAGGATAGTATTGGTCAATTAGACTGATAAACTCAATAACTTCCATTGTTTCTCTAAAAAAATGTATATAATATGAATATACAGAAATATTAAAAACATTGTTACAAAAATACGTAGTTGACTTTATTGTCGTGTAATGTATTCTATCGTTTCTAAAATTTCAATAATTAAGAAAATAAATTACGTTAAAAAGAATTAATAAACGTACATAATTATTGAAAGTAATTAGCATACGATAATATTGCAATATGATGTGAGGGAGATCGTAAAAGTTGAGTGTGTGCATGTGCGTGTTCAGTGTCCGCTGCAGTTTTTTTTTGTTCGGCTGGGAGCGGGCGTGCTCCTACTTCTTTTTCCTGATTTTCGTCATTCTTGGATGTTCCTCGCGCTAGATGCAGTAGTAGATTGGTCACTGAGCTCCCACAGTGCTCCGACTAAATGTATTGACCATCCGTATATGGTGTGTAATGCGTAACCGTGTATAATAGTGTCGATTATTAGTTTTGCTATCCTTGCACAGAAGTATATTCCGATTAATCCTGCGGTTGCGTTGCCAAAGTTTAAGAACGTTCCCTAGATTTTCTTCCATGCGTTCTCTGTTATTTTTTGTAAAGAATTTTCGTCCAAGAGATAAGAGAGTGATATCCCTTGTGTTAAAGTCGACTCTCCCATTATGTCACGTGCTACGGTATTCAGTATCCTGATCTTTTTGACGGAAAACATTATGTGGTCTCTCACCTTTTCGAGGTCCTGGTTGGTGTAAATGCCGCTTGCAGCCAAGGATCCTGGATCACTGTAATGCCAGGTAGGCTTGATCGGTTCTATTATTGTAGGTACTCTGCTGTATTCCACGTTTGGTGTTATACTGTACCATCCGTCAAAAGGTAAATTGATGGTTGGATTGGATTTATAACACTTGTAAAATTTGAATTTAGTAATTAAGTTTATTAATAAAGATTCTGATATGCAATCTTCACAAATTTTGAGAATTAAAGAGGGATCACAATTTTATTTTTCGCTCAGATATATTAATAACGTATGTTTAGCTTATTATCGCTATGCTGGTTTCCTTGTAGGAGAAACCTTCTCGTGAAATCGTCAACGACTATTCGTCAAATCAGCCAGCGCAGTTCTCAGGCAATCTCAGGAAACAGGCCCATTGAAATTAGTATGATGGATTGAAAGTACGATTGAGAGTAAAACTTGAAGGATTATAAAAATAATGAATTGTTCCGGCTGTTAAAATAAAAATGAATGGAGGAATGCGTAAAAATAAAAATTTCCCCAATCCAGAGAAAACGCATCGACTGCCTGAGCTTTTGGGTCTGGAAGCCAGGCGACAAATCGAGAACATTTCGCATTAATCGATGACGCAAATAAATCGAGATCAAAAGGACCAAAGAAGGACTCGATCCTGTCAAACAAAGTAGCTTTGTTCTAAAGTCCATTCCGTTTTCTCTGAGACGACTCGTGATTCGGCGTCTGCTTCGAAATTTTGAGCAGAAAGAATGTACGAAGCGTAGATAAATAAATCTCTTTCTGCGCTCTTTTTGCGCATTCCAAATTTTTCGGGAGAGATTGGATAAATGAGGGTATTTAATTGAACCCATCCGATTGACATAGGAAAGTGCTGTACAATTATCCACTTTTAATAGGATGTCACAACTTTTTACATGTGAGGCAAAGCATTTTAGTGCATAGAAAATTGCAAGTAATTCCAAATAATTAATGTGATGTTGTTTGTCGTCTATGGACCAGAAGCCATGAGTGCGAGAATCTCCGCAAACCGCTCCCCATCCAGTCCGGAAGGCGTCTGTAAAGATTTCGAGAGCAAAACGGCTTGATCTAATAACATTATGTTGAGAAATGTCCGAAAAAACATTTTTCCACCAAACCAGATCATCTTGAATTGAGGCTGGGAGCACCATTTCCGCTTCGAAATTGTCTTCTGCAATTGAAAGCGCTAAGAACTTTTCTCTCTCTCCATGATTTTAGTATGCATAATTCCGTATTGCACTGCTGGACAAACCGAAATCAAAGAACCTATATAACTTGCAAACCATCGAATCTTATGAGATTTCTTATTTAAAACTGAAAGGGTTGATTGCAAGAGTTTATATCTTCTCTCCGAGGGAATCGAAACTGATAATAACTCTGTATTAAAATTGAAGCCCAAAAAGCGACGGGACCTAGACGGCGTGAGTGCACACTTATGGGCGTTAATCCGAAATCCTAACGAAGATAAAAGGTTAATAGTCGTTGTAATATTCTCCACGCATCTCTGAAAAGAGGGTGCGATGAGGAGGAAGTCATCCAGGTAAGCAACTGAAAGGAAACTCTTCTCCCTCAGAGTAGATAAAACCGGTTTTAAAATCTTTGTGAAAATATATAGCGCTGATGCGAGGCCAAACAGCAAGGCACGAAATTGAAAAAGTTGACCTTGGAACCGGAAACGTAAATACTTTCTATCATCCTGATGAATAGGGACAATCAGTAAGCATCTTGAAGATTAATCGAAGCCATGAAGTCTCCTGGGGAAAGTAAACGTATAACCGTCTTCCAGTCTTTTAATTTAAAACGAGGAGCAACTATAAACTCATTAATTTGTTTTAGGTTTAATATGAACCTCCAACCTCCTGAAGGTTTCTTAATAACAAAGAAAGGAGAGAAATGAACTGGCCCTCACAGTCGACCACTGGCTTGATTGCTCCTTTTTCTTGTAATCTAACTATTTTTTGATGACAAATATGTTCTTCAGATCTTTACAAGCAAACCCTGGGTTCAACCTCTTGGTGGGGCGGTTGAGCTTTGAAAGGAATTTTATAACCTGAAATGGCTTGTAATATTACCCTATCTGAGGTAATTTTTCTCCATTCAGACTGAAAGTGAGCTAAGTTGCCCGCAGAAAATACCTGGTCTATCGTCTCCTCGATCTCGAGTGGGATCTGGCGCGTTTTGTTGTTTTGCGACTTCTGTACCTCGCCCCTGTTTCTCTCCGTCGCTCGTGATCTCGTCCTCTGAACAGGGGCTCGATAGTTTTCCGCTTTGAAAGAGGATGGCCCCTGCGTTGGGGTTTTAATTGGCTGTTGTACCTTTCTCGCGATGGATAAGGATACGCTGGCGATATCCTTGGATGATTTTTCCATCGCTGTAGCCTTCCTGATCTCTTCTCCGAAGGCCGCGCCAAAAAGATGATCGTCTGCTGGAATGCCATCTGCTGTATTTTTAGCCAAAAGATTGAAAACGGGCCGAATCTGAGCCCGTCTAGATAGGGACAAGCGATAAAAAAGATCCGTCAGAATCTTTGCCTCCTTTCCGATTTTGGCGATTGACAAACGAGCTCCGGAACTGAGAAATTGTTGAGATTCTGGTCTCAAAAGATCTGAGAAAGCTTCTCCTAAGGCAAACAATGCTGCGCCCAATTGATCCCGGTTAGTGCAGCTGTGTTCGTCTCTCTTGGCTATAGAGTTGTTCTTTAGTACAGACTTGCATTCTAGATTTAGCCTAGGCGCTTTCAGGAAGGCAAATTCCTCTGGAGGCGAGTATTTCTTTATAAGCGCCTCTCGCTGTTTCATGGCGACGCCCTTGCGTGTAAGGTCGCGCCATTTTTGAATGATTAAGTCGTTCCACGGAAGGGCTGGCGCTGGTTCTAAGTCCGAGTCGAAGAATTTCTTCGAGAGAGAATCCGCCGATATTTTGTCCCCTCCCGCGACAACGGGTGCAGCATCTCCTTCCTGGATGGTCTTCACAGACGAGAGAGTCGTAGGGGGTATCTCCTTACTTACGTGTTCGGTAACACGTAATTATTCCGAGAATCGGAAAAGGTTGTGCCGATTCCGCTGTCCGGGTTTACGGCACTGGGAATTTTGAACATACTTGGATCGTGCGGATCTCCTGGCCCTTCCCGACTAGCTGGCCTTGCCACAATATTTTCGTCTAAGACTCTCCTGACTGGATACATCCTCTGAGGCGAAAACATCCCGTTTGAGGTCCACCGCTCGGTTTCGGTGAACCACCGATGAACTCGGGGATAAAAGACGGACCTGCGGTCTCCTAACTTCTCTATGTGTCAGCGCGCTGACGAGGCTTTCCAGTTTGTCCTCAATACCTGCCAGATGACTCCTTGTCGAGGGTCTCTTCCTCTTCTTCGCCCTATGATCAGATTTTTCCATCCACTGAATCCTAACTCATTCCAAACACCGAAAATTTGTTGCTGTAAATTGTCGCGCTGTTGAGTATCACGCAACAGGAAAAACAATGAGAATTCTATGAGGGCGCGGACCGCGCGTGCGCGGCCGAGGGCAGAAGACGTGCTTTTATTAGCTTTAAAATTGCCTGTTGAGAGCAGCGCAGAAGAGCGAACTACACATTATCCATCCGGACGAGACGTTGCATAATTTGCCTATTTTAACAGGCTCGAGTCTTCTGGAAGGTTTCGTCATTTATTATTTAATGAGCGATGACAGTTGGAGCGGATGCATTCGCTTCGTCAATTGATAACCGCTATTTTATGGTTTCCGTATATTTGTGTGATGAAATGAGTAATTCCACGAAAGAAAGAAATCGTGGAGTCAACAGGACTTAATACGGTTGAGTACGCGGTTTTTATAGTGGCATCTTCGAACGCTGGCTGAATTGCTGTGTTGCGATTCGCTGGTGGGCCAATAGAGGGGCAATTTTGGGAGATTTCTCCAACAGTCATTTGTTAGAATTATTTAACTTCTAGAGGATTCCGAGGACACTTAGGTCTAGTTTCACAAGTGTCGGTTAACTTTTAATCTTAGATTAGCTCACTCTTTGTCTCCTTCTAACGTCCCCCTTAGAAAGAGACGAAGAGTGAGTTAATCTAAGATTAAAAGTTAACCGACACTTGTGAAACTGGGCCTTAGACCATCCGGCAAATATTCGCGACTGATAACCTGAGTATTTTTCTTGCGTTATTAGTCGGATGCTTCGTCGCCGAAGATAAAACCAGATTCTTTTCTGTTCTTCGATTCAAGCCGATATTTTCGACGCTACCGAGTCGCGCTTGAATTACTATCTGTCGTATGGTAAGTTTCGCCAGAAGGCGATTGCGACGTCCGAGTTACTTCATTCCTTTATAGATAAATAAAATTATAACGAAGGTTAAGATCGAGACAAAGGCAAAAGATTATAAAGTGAAAAACAATTAATAAATAATCAATTCTGAAGGAAATTTTGAAAAGAAGTAAAATTTAATTTGCGTAACGTCACACGCGTAAGGGTGCTTATAAGACACAATTAAGAGGGACTTAGGCGCGAAATGAGATGTTACATTAAAGAAGAAATATCAAACTCTGAGATATTACGGAGTATTGGTTAGAAGGATAGCAAAGGAAAAGCTATCCAGAGAAGAGGGTGTGGGAAGACGTAAAAAGATCTTATGTTATATCGGGTACACGTTGGAAACGCGCGTGCCTCGAGTAGAACGCACCTTTTGATGGTTCACGATGGGTCAATGTTTGTAAGGACGCTAGGACATTTTCCGTGAGCGGTGCGATCGTTGATCTCTTTTTAGGTCAAGGATTTTACTCTTTATTACCTAAGATCGGACCGAGTGTGATTTGAGAGGGTACGGAGCTGAGGGCGGGGTCTTAACTTAATAAATAAATGGAGATTTTTTTAAATTGACATAAGTATTTATTATAAGAATAATATAATAACATTACAAACTAGACATGTAATATAAAAGAAAACGAGTGCGATTTTTAATTATATATACAGTTCTTAAACATTCTACGTAGATTCGGAAAGGGTTGCATAGGTTCGTTCGTTTTACAAAAGTTTTTATTGATTCAAAACGCGCGATAATTTCGTTAAAACTTAATTCTGACGCGGTCAAATTTTCTATTGTATTTTCCGTTAGATCTATGACTGGTGTGAGCGCAGTCAGGTTGATTATTTCGATGGGGGATGGGTTGATAATTTTTGTCGTTGGCGCGGAATGTAATTTGTTTAGGCGGCGCAGTTCGGCCAGGGCGTCCTCGGAGATGAATCTTCCGGAGAGAACGGATGTTATAACGAGAGAATGGTTTTGCCGATTCTGGTGTTGCAGAATGCGTACTTGTTTTTTCCCTGCTCTATTTTTTCATACCATCTAGGAAATGGATTTTTAATTATTCTGAGCGAATAACGCTAAAGTAAATAAGCGGGAGAATAGAGAATTAATTGCAAGTGATACTTTTATCCAAAAAGAAGTTGGAGCCAGACAAATAGCCATTTTTATTTTTATATTGTATTTATATTGTATTTTTGTTTTTATATTATATTGTATTTTTGGTGATTCGGTTTGTTTTCCTCACGGAACTTTTCGTCAGTTATCGCTTGTTAGAGGCTTAAATTAAACGAATATTTTATTGTCACGAATCGAGACGTTAGATCTAAACCAATGTCAATAGATGAAATTCTCAGTTTCTCGCGTTAGTCTGTTATCATCTAAGTTGAAAGGCTTCTCATGAAATTTCTATGACAACCCCTTGATTTATGGCAACTTAACGTTATTATCGACCGGTGCGAGCAGTTTCGACAAATAGATTCTGCTTAATTTTATCTGAGAAATTCGTCTCTTCGATTTTACACATATAAAAATAATTCGCTTGCCGATCGACAAATACCGCTCTGGTTCTTATCCTAAAGATAATTTTTATTGGAAAAATTTCTTACGAAATGTTTCCACGAAAGGTCCTTACGAAAGAAAGGAATCGTGGAGTCCACAGGACGAAACACTTATACACTCAAATATGTTACTACTCATCTCCATTCCCTCAATTCACACCTTTTATTCCAAACATCCCATACGTCCTAACATAGGTCAACAAAATCTTATCAATTCAGTTATATGTACGTCATGTTAAATAATTTACAAATTTGTAGAGAAAGTGCAAATGTTGTTAGATAGTGGGACAATATAGAACATCACGATATCTAGCCTATTAAATGTTACAACTTAACGGACAGCAGTGGAATTACTAGCTGCTGAATCCCTAACCTAACACACAAAGCAACAGAGTAGTTCAAGGTGTCATAGAGTTAATACGTTAAATTGAAGATTTGGCGCGGTACTCATATTTAAGATCTCATGTTTATCTTTAGATGCTACGACTTGTTTTATTGGTTACGAATTAAATATCTGAAGATAAACCTGAGACTATTTGAGATAACAGTTGAATTAGTGTACACTCTCTGTACTTAAAGTGAAATAGGTATATGTTTGAAATTTGACGAAAGCGAGAAGGGAAGTTTTAGTGTAGTCTTATGTGCAACAATAAAAAACAAACCTTAAGATCTGACTATGAATACCGGCTTTGGTGTGTTACTACGTAAGATTAGTTTACAAACTTTTATTTTGCAATCAATCTACTTCACAGATTCTTAGTTGCTTTTTGTTGCATGCAAAACTAAGATAGATCTTTAGTGTAGTCTATTTAGCAAATAACGTATGATGTACATTTTTATTGTATACGATAAAGACGTTTCGCTCGGGACGTTACAAATACCAAGTATTTGTAAAAAAAAATATGAGGCACTGGGTCACATGACCTTTGTCGAACCACTCAGCAAAGATCAACGTGGCTACTTCCTCTCATGTTATCTGGCCCTCAACGAGTCCAGCACCACAACCAAGTTGAGAGTCGTCTTCAACGCTTCACTGAGAATGAACGGCAAGTCTCAACAGACATCTTACAGTAGGACCGAACTTGTTGCTACCGGCCATCTCGGATGTCGTTATGAGGTGGAGACAATATCAACTTGTTATAGCTACAGACATTGAGAATATGTACCTATAGCTGTTGGATCCCGAGGACCGCGACCCTGTGGACAGATTCAACGATTATGCTGAGTTGGATTCAGGGTCTCCCCGGTTGTTGGAAAATTTACGCTGGTAATCAAGTTACCTAGGTACAAAAACACTGCCTAGTGCACGATGGCACCATGTAAGGGACAACAAGAATCCCGCCGGTTGTACTTCCCAAGAGCACACATTTGGTGGCCTACTCGAACACAATCACTGGTGGTATGGTCCTCCATGGATGGCATCGGCGGCAGATCCGTGAACACAATAGAATCTTCCTTCAAGTTTCTGGACCAACTACCTAAGACGAGATCCACCTTCTACGTCACCAAAGTGGAGTCTGACGAGCAGACAGCAGAGGCTCTCTTTACACGGCTCTCATTACTACACCGAATATTGAGTCACAGTCTGGGCTCTCCGATGGTTAAAACGCGACACTACCGGCAACCATTCTCGATCGACGAGATTTGAGAAGCACAAAAGCGGTGGCTCCGTGTCAGCCAGAGATGGGCATACATTCTGGAAGTAAGATTGTAGGAGGGCAAGGCCAACTGCATCCGCGGACAACTCAGCAAACTGACACCATTTCTGGACTTGAATGGCATCATGCGAGTTGGCTGGCTGAAGCACTCTCTTCTGGGCTTTGACGAGCGGCATCCAGCCATACTGCCTCCGCAGTCCTACTTTACCACACTGTGCGTGGACGCATACCATCGTCGAACGCTCTACATTTGACGTTGGAACCGCTGAGACAGTAGTTCTGGGTCTCATGCGGCACGATAATGATGACGCAACGCATCCGCGAATGCGTCACATGTGCGCGATGGCGGGCAGCATCCCCTCCCCCCTCAGTCATTAATGGATGACCTATCACAAAAGAGTCATCTCGGGCGGCCTGTCGCACTGCGCATGACTCCCGGACGATGACAAAGAAACCGCATGGGGTTTACGGTATTTGTTTGCTTGGCTACAAGAGCTGTCTACCTGGAGGCTGTTTCGGACTACACCGCAGACGCATTCGTGGCAACATTCTGCAAGTTTGTGTCCCACCGAGACTTGCAAAACAATGCGCAGCGACTGCGGTACAAACTTTATCGGAGCTTATGCACCGCTCCGGAACGTGTTCCGAGTCGCCAGCTCAAAGACACGAAACATCGTGAACAAGATCGCCCAAGAGGGAGTTGAGTGACGATTCAATCCTCCGACATCACAATACTTTGGCGACATTTGGGAGGCAGCCGGTAAATCAATAAAGCTCAACTTTTGGCGTGTCATTGGCGAGGCAGCAATTACATATAGCTATGTTCCTTGACAAGGTACAGACATGCTTCAACTACAGGTGACTGCAAGTGATTGCGGACGATCCGGAGGACTTGGAGGCACTCACACCAGGACATTTCTTTATTGGAGCCCTGTTGAAGGCAGTGTCCGAACCATTATCGAGCAACGTACCCACTAACTGCCTGAACCGCTGGAGGCTTTTCCAACAGATGCGCGACTATCTCTGGTCACACGAATATCTGCAGGGGCTACAACAAGGGCAAAGTGGTAGAAGAACAGCCTCGACATTCAAGAAGGCCAACTATGCCTCATGCGGAACGAGGTGATCCCGTCAAGCCGATGGCCACTTGCTCGCGTGGTTAAGATGCACCCCAATGAAGATGATTGCATCCGGGTAATCACCATCAAGACTGCCTCAACTGATATGACCGAATAGTCGTAAAATTGGTGCCGCTATTAACCGCCGAGCACCAAAGGAAAGATTGCACTAATAACACTATATAAATTCTCGATTATGATACTAAAAGAACCACGTGTTGCCGCGAAGCCGCAAGAAGTTAGGCCTTATACTATAACTATATATTATACTAGAATGTGAACTTTTATGCTAGCGGCCGGACCACAAGAAGAAAAAGACGGATAGCTTTGCGGCCATTTCTGTCTCTATTTAGTGAGCTTTTGATTGGTCAATTTAATTGTTGTCAAAAAGTACAGCAACAGAAAAGGACAGGTTGGCCACAATTCTCTTTCTTATTCGTCCAGTTTTTTCTTAAATTCTAAACTTCTTACTCTAGATTTCTAGAGTAGAGTTCATTTCAGTATGGTATATAGTTCACTGCGTTAGGATAACATGTGTAGCAAGTATTAATCATGCATGGCGCAGTCGCAATTGATCGATTGAACACGTCGTCAGCGCTTGATGAGGCGAGCGGCATGCTCGAAATTATGACTTACACATGTCTCAGATTGTTAATATTAAAAAGATACTATTTGAATTTGACGATGTATCGTTCAATTGGCAACATCATCTTCCTTTGTCTCTACCACGTTAATTGTCAATATACACGCTTTCTTTAACGAATAAGACAAGGGAAGGTGACAACAAGAAACAAGTGTTTTGACAAACATCTTTAGCATCAAAATAGCTGTTGCGTTCTAATAACCGTCTAGATCTAGAAGAATGTTATAGTCATGCATGAAATGTCACAGAAATTTCTCGAAACCAGACGGGTACAAATAGCGCATCCCTCAGCGTCCACGCGTCCAGTCGTTCGTTTATCGATCACGTAACCGATTCGCAGAGCTTGATTGAGATATAAGTGTACTGGAGTGTGCACTAGCTTGGCTGGCGCGAGTCGAGAAAGAGGTAAATCATTGGGCTTGCTGTCTTTGTTATAAAACTTGTTTGACTAAGACAACTAGTTGACTCTCAGTAATATACACATGCGTCTTGTACAACAGAGAAAGATAGAGATCCCAATTTAACTGTCTATCTCCCAATTTAACATGGCAGTGCACACTCTAGTGTACTTATATCTCATTGCGCATAGCATCTTATAAAACATTATAATGTCTCAAAGACGTCTGAAAAAATGTTATATATTTTATAAGACATTTTACAAAACTATCAAAGATGTCATTATGACGTCTTTAAGACGTCTTATGTCCCCAAATTATGTTTTTGAAACATCTCAGAGACGTTTTACTTTGGACCACTTTTAGATATATTGTAAAATAAAAATTAATAATAGGAAAATGCGTTAACAAGAAGAAAAATATAAAAAAAGCTAACGTTGCTTATAATAATTATAATATCAATCTAAATGGATGCCACTTTATTATAAGAGTAGACTTCACATATAACTGATGTAATTAAATTGTGCCAAACCGTCATTTATACATCTTATAGTTCTTATATACTTATATACCGTTTATCATATTTTACGTACGAGAAACGGCATCCCGTCGAATGCCATCTAACAGCCATGTTATGTACAAATTGCCACGTCATATGTATTTTAGTCGATAATGTAAATATTTGTGTATGTTAAAAAAAAATGTCTCATAAAAGACAACTTTTAGACATCTGTCTAAGATGTCATAAAAACTTCACTCTAATAAAGTCTTTAAGACTTTTATTTTTAAGACAATTATTTTTCTAAGATGTCTTATAGACGTTTTTTTGGTAATGTCTTAAAGACGTCTTTTTTAAAGACGTCATTAAGATATGCGTGTTGTCAGGGACGATATATTGAGATTTACAACTCTTCACGTGCTTTGTCGTGACTATGAAAATCTGTCAAATTCAGCATTGGAAGCAGCGTTGATCTAAAAGTAAAATACATTGTAGACACCTTGTGCATATTCTGTACATAATACATTTAAGAGTATAATTATACAAGTGTTTGTTTCAATATCGTATATATCTTTCGTCTACTTTTCAATCTTGAGTCGCTCGTATTCGGGTCTCAACTCGCAGTAGATTCGTCAACATTTTTGGATATCTCACAACATTCGCATTTCGTCTATATTAGGTACTTTCCAGTTAATGACATAAGTTGACACAAGCGTCACTCTGTCTTTGTTGCTCACTAGATGTTGAAAAGAGACAGAATGACGCTTGTGTCGACTTGAGTCGCTAAATGAAAAGCACACATTATTAGTTGTAGTTATATGTCTTATGTTATATTATATAAAATTAATACATTACTTATAAGACGCTCTTCAATAAGAACTATTGAAAACCAGTGATTTTAGTTTAAATGGACATATTTTGATGCCTGTTTATCCTGTAACTCCAATTAATTCTATTTTCACCATCAACCCTCCTACGTCACCTACATATATAAATATTTGTATATGTTCCAAATATCATTTCCTTATATTTGGGTGTGTAAAATAACAATTGAATATTTCGTAATTTTTAGTATCAACATTTCTATAACACATTTTTTTAAAATAAATTGTTTATCTTTTGGTTACTGTAGACATGATACTTATTTGATGGTAATATGTGTTAAAAGGGTTATAAACTAAAATATAGCTTAACATGAAAGGATCGAAAAACTTTACACTCAGCGATGGATAGAATTTTTAAACACAGAATTTAGTTTAAAAGGAAGCAACGTGTCGAGACGGCGGTGATACTGTGTACTCAAAGTACGATGAAAACGGAAACTGCTTCAGACTGGAAGTGTCTCGAAGTACGTAGAGTCGCGGTTTTTATAGGAAATTAAGGAGGCGGGTTTAATCTTTAGGATGATTTGATTGGTGGAGTTTTCTTCCGATTGTGGCTTAGATTTCGGTTTTCCGGCTATCTCTTGGCGAGTTAGCGAAAAATTCTTGCGTATGAAGCAATTCCTAATTAGTGGTTATCCATTGGCGAATTCGGAGAGCTTCTAGTGGCAGTAATCGTTGAAGGTCTCACTCTTTCGCCATTCACGTGCTTCGAATTGTCTTCTAAGTTCCAATTTTCCGGGCCGTTGGTCGAACATGGATGCCTTAGCCGTTAACAGTTCCTCTGTGCTCATTTCGAAATGTCCTACTTTCGAGTGATACCAGCTAAAAGCTTTTTCTTTTAATTTAGAACCAATCAAAATCCTGGTGGCATTTTGTCATCCAACTCGTATGTATTTTTTAACAACAACAACTGAGTTCTCCATCGTATAAAATCAGCTCCGGAACCATTATAGTCACTCAGTAATTCACCAATATTTTTAATACTGATATTATAAATTTTTATCATCTTTGAAGCTACTGTCCCTTCCAGAGGCTTATCTTCATCAATTACTGTGAGACGTGGGTCTAAAATTAACTACGCGTTCTCAAACAGACGACACGTGTGAAGGTTTTGATGTTGATACGTGTAACAGAGTAACTGTGGCCTGTGGCGTCTGTACGGAAAGGCGTGAGATCAACGCGACCTTTGGCCGCGTGACTCAAGGAGTTCACTCATTCTTATGGCGTTTTTAATTTATGGTAGCCCATGCCCGGTAATTTTTGAGGTAATTAAAATTTTGTGTTCCATTTCGTGGAATTAGAGGGGTACGACACACAAGTCCATAATTTGTTTGTTTTATTAGGACCGAGTTATCTAAAAGGTTTGGTTATCATTTATATACTTTTTAATGAGCGATGACTTTTTGAGAATGCGTCGGGTCGCATCCGCTCGTCAATCGATAATCGCTGTTTATGATTTCCGCGAAAATTTACGAAAAAAAGAAAAAAGAGATAAACTATCAAACAAACAAAAGAGATAAGTCATCAAACAGCCAGTTTGATTTGGTAACAAATTTCTAAGATCTTAAGATCGATATTAATATAAACTAAAAATATAAGAAATTAATAAAAGAAAAGTATGGAATCTTTGGTATTTGCTACGAAATTAAGAAAGAAGTCACTACTCAGAGAGACAATTATGGCAAACATATTTACTGTTTATTTGGCAGAATAAGTGTTTCAAAGATTTCTTTTTCCTCGATGTCATTGGTCAATCTAACTTTTTAAAACATTTAAAGCAACAAGAAAAACTTTGTTGACAATGTGCTTTATATGTTAATTTTATTAGTTTATGACTTTCCAGCTTATTTTTTTCTCTGTACTTTTATATATATTTTATTGCCTTATTATCTTCATAATTTTTTTCCATTGTTTGACTTATTTAATTTGTTTATATGATATGTTAGTTTAAATATTATGTTACGGCTGAAGAAGACTCAGTGAAGTCGTATCGTACCAATTTATATATGTATTTACTAATTAATAAGTTTATGATTTAACATCTACCGTTGCTCAATTATTGGTACCTCTTCTTTCAATTTTGTTGGTAAGTTGAAGATTCAAGAAAATATAAAATGCAAAAAAATTATATGATTAAATAAAATCTCGAATTTAATAAAATGTATTATAGTAGACAACTTAATATAACATTATAAATGTATAGTGCTAAAACAATGTAATAATAATATGTTAAAATATAAAATAATTATACGTAAAATAATAACAGTAAGTTTATAATATAATAAATTTGCATTAATATAATAGGTACATTAAAATATATTGAAATGGTAAAATAATAGTAGTGTGTTAAAACAGGTGTATAATAAAGTTATAATAATAATAATAATAATAATAATACATTAGAATGTATTTGTATAATAAGATAGTAGTAGTACGTCGGAAATATATAAAATTATAATGAGATTTCAATAATAATATACTAAGGTAATTGAAGTAATAGTATGATAATAATATAGAAAATATTCGGGAATAGAGGTTTATAATAGAAAGAAATGACAATAATAAAACATTAAATGAGTAATATTAAATCAATCATATATCTTATCTAGTTGCAATTGCCTATAAAATAATATAAAATTTAAATAGTAAATCAATCACATATCTTATATGTTAACCCTCTGTTAGTTGCAACATCCAATAGATGCACATATAAGCTACACTGCTTTTATATACTTTATTGCCTGGTCTGTTAACCAAGGTTTGACCAGAACTTGCAAGTACTAAGAAAAGAAAAATTGTTTAAAAAAGATGAGAAAAATAAAAATAGTGTATCTATAAGATGTATTGTAAACATCATTTAATAATAATATAAAAAAATTGCCAGTAACGGAGGGTTAAATGTTCAAAGATTATTGTACTGCCGTATCACAATTTTTTCCAGGCCGTTACTGGAGCATCATTATTCGACCGTTCTCGGACAACCTCAGGCGCGAATATATCAATGGAAAAAAAGCGGACCATAAAATTTTTTTTATCCAAATTATATTTTTATAACTAAAAAAAGATTCTTATTGTGATAAGGCAGCAGTTGTCGACAGTAATGTTTAAGATATCACATTAAAATCATATGACTGATGTACATAGATTAGATAGTACATATTATTACGGTTACGAGTGAAATTTTTAGCGAAGTAACAGCATATTTTTATTTTCATGCATTTTTATTGGTAGTTCAACATCTTCTTGAAAGTCCTGTATAACAATTTTATTAGTCATAACATTTCCTGACATTCGTCACTTAATGCTATATACTCCACTTCTGTAGACGACAATGCCACGTAGAATTGCTTCCTGCAGGCCCAACTGATCCAGCTGCTCCATGATACTTGAATATGTATCCGCTGTTCGATTTTCTATTCGTTCTGGATTCAGCTTAGTTTGCGTCCACGTAGCCTGTCAAATTCGATTTGTTTTTGATATTGCTTCTAATTGTAAGTTTCAACTTGTAATTTGCTGTACTCTTAAGGACGTTCTCCGGTCCTTATACTAGAGAAAATCGATTTTCTTAGGATTTTCTTGAAACTGTGAATATACGTTAATTTAGGTGTGCTTTGTGCGTGGTATAAATTTCAGTACCTTTTGCGGTATAAAAAATCAAGCTGTAAGGGGCGGTCAATATGGCAACCTGGGGTAAACCATGATCTTCAGCGATGTCTTCTATACGATCGATCCATACCTCGACGTTTTCTCCTTCCGAACCTCCAAAGGTGGGGATCTGTGATGATAGGAACTTGGTTGCATTCGTCGTTACTGACGAGAATTCTGACGCCTGTGAATTAAAGCTTCGAGGCGTTTTATTTGATGGACCTTGATGGCCATTCTCAATGCACGAGAGCAGTCTATCTATGGTTTCCTGATGAAGTCTGTCTCGTTCTTGTTGGGATCTTTGCATTTCTTGTTGGGCTCTCATTTGTGAGGCTACTAAATCGCATAATTGTGCAACAACCGGATCTTGGCTGGGACCCTGCTGCTGTTGTGATGTCGACGAAGGATTTGTTTTGTTTGTCCGCCCTGATAACGGCGGTGGTAACGTCCGTCTAAGCGGTGTAGAAGAACCGCAGGCTTGTTGCGTTCCCTCTGAGGCTGGTTGATCCATTCCAGGGAAGTGCTGTGAATGGTTGGTTTGGCCGGACAATGCCGGTGACGAGTATGTTCTGTTCAGCGGCGAATTGAAAGGTACATTGAAGGCCAAAGTATATTTGATCCTCTTGCGTCATGTAGCTAGAGCTTTTTTTCAGTTGTCCTTGTTTATCCTTATTTATCAATTTTTTGATTGTTTTTGGTTCACTGTGGTCGTTATTGTTATGATATTCGCGTATTTGTTTAATCTTGACGGAGGAACGCCTTTGTTTTTTTGCGTCGATACCTTAGGTTGATGCGTTCGATTTCTTTGAAATACTAGGTGCTTTTTTGAACCCCCACTCGCAATAATGTTTTTGCTTATTGTGTGCAAATCGGGCATATATTACACGGAAATATCGTATACAATGCTTCATAACATTTTGAACAAAACCGGCCATGCATCATATCGCGTAACTCAACGAAGTGTTTTCGGACAGCGTACATGTGCCCGATATCAAGGTCCGATAGAGCAACCATGCACGAAGCACATAGTGCAAGTGCACCACCCGTTGAAAAATAAAAGTATATTACGCACTGTTTCGTATGTAAATTTAGTGCAACGATTTCCGAACGCAGCACTATTTTGTCGATGACTTCTTTATGATCGTCGTTTTCATCAATGAAATAATTCATCAATGAACAAAATATATTGAAATGGTAAAATAATAGTAGTGTTAAAACAGGTGTATAATAAAGTTATATTAATAAGTTATATTAATAATAATAGTATTAAGTAATAAGTAATTAATAATAATAATATTAATAATAAAACTTTATATTAATATAAAGTTATATTAATAATAATAATACATTAGAATATATTGGTATAATAAGATAGTAGTAGTACGTCGAAAATATATAAAATTACTGTTCACACTGTCCTTAAAAAATTGGGACGTTAATGTCTTATTGGGAATTTAACGTCATTATTAGGAGAGGAAAGGACCGTCTTGACAGGAATAACTCGACCGAATTGGTCTACAGAATTATATGTGTTATATTTCAACTATTGACGATGGTATTTGAGCCCTTGCTTATTTCGTTTTGCTAGATCACTTGATAAGGACCTGAAGCCTAGGTTGAAACGTTGTGAAGTTCTTATGTATATTTTTTACCAATTGTTGTCGATTTGAATATATTTTTTTTGGTTAAACATTATTGTCGGAACAAACATTTACTTTTTGGTATAAAATTATAATGAGATTTCAATAATGTTATGCTAATAAAGTAATTGAAATAGTAATATGATAATAATGTAGAAGATCGTTGAAAATAGGTTTATAATAGGAAAAAATGGCAATAACAAAACATTGAATAAGTAATAACAGTATGTTTTTTTTTTTTTTCAAATCTTTGATAATATAATAAAATTTAGCGCTCACAGCAACACAACACTAAAAAGAAAAAAAAAGATGGTGACTTACTTTGGAAATCTGCGCGAAGACAGAGATTATGGATTTACAATATTCCGCGGTTATGAACTGATGTCTGTCAGACTGAGTGATGGTTGTAAGACCGTGCGATTAAAAATTTTTTAGAATAAAACATTTGAACTGCTTGATGGAAAAATTACTATTCCCAGCTCTGATTAATCCTTCGCGGTTAAATAGGCGTTCGGATAGCGGATGGCCCTTGTAGCCGCAAAATTTGTGAGAGTAGGTCTAGGGTCTAGGTGTCGGCATGGGTCCAACAATTAAGGTATCTATGTTTTGAGTTGTTTAAAAACATTTCGGAGGGATATTTATCTGTTCGTCACGACCAGGTACGCGGTATTTTTTCAGGTGGTTATTCTATGAATAAATAGAGTGTGCTTAAACTTAGATTGTTGTCGTTTATTGATTTCTTGTTTTCATGTAAAAAAAGAGAAGATAGATGGGGGGGGGGATGGTGAAGGGGGAGAGCCGAGGATAGCGTGGCCGGAACGCGGAGACCGTTTATGATTCAAAAATTTGGCGAGGAGCTGTCGCTCCACTATACGAACCAGCCTGTTTCGTTCAATTCTTGCCCGTATTTTGAAAGCCAATGGTTTGCGGCACAGTATTTTCGGGCACTAAAATTGTTCGAATTCTTTAGCTTTGAATTGGGGAAGTTTAAAGATAAACTATATATATGTGATGAGTATACGGATTCAGCAGTGAACTGTCTCGTGCCGGATCGGAAGTGACTCCAAGTGCGTAAAGTCGCGATTTTTATACAGAATTAAAGAGGCGGAATTATTTTTTAATATGATTTGATTGGTAGAGTTCTCTTCCGATCGTGATATAGGTTTCGGTTTTTCGCCTATCCCTTGGCGAGCTAGATATAAATTTATAAATTAAATGAATTAAATTAAATGAATTATGAATTATAAAGTGTTTTATCAAAATTTACATAAATTGTTCTTATAATAATTAATTGCTCTCATAATTAAATAGATAATCACGTTAACGTTGAATATACAGAAAAACACAAAACGCAGATATTTTTTCCGTTATGTAACAGACATATACCATTCACATACAATGTAAATGAATAAGTAAGAAAAAATAGATTACTTGTACTACACGTTTTTATGTCTTTAGCAGATAATCAACGTCTATTTTTGTATTAAACGTGAGAGAATTTACGTATGCATAACGCGAGAAAATGGTACACGGGAAGAAACACGATTTGCATTTAATTGTTTGTGATGATTACTTAATGCAAGTTATGCAAATTTGCGAATTTTATATCTTTCTTATCGGTTTGAGCTTTAGCCTATTTATTGACGAGCTAGATATAGTTATCTATTTTTACGGCTGCATTGGTGAGTCTTGTCGTAAGGCCCACCCCCACCGTTTTATTTTGGGAGTCCAAGTTATCGATTCTTCCAGTGATTATTATTATCGATTTCTCTTTTATTAGGGCTCTGGGTTTTTAGTTTATCTTGCGATCCTGTTTTTAGTACTGGCAGACAAATGCATTCCATCTAATCTTAATTGCAGTTTTATTGCAAACAGAAACCTCCGCCACGAGCCTTTTACATGATTTTTAAAACCTCGTTTCTGTTTGTCGGAAACATCGCGCGAGCAATTTTGAGCTGGTCGCGCGATGTAATAAAGATCTTCATCAAACTGTCTGGGATTAAGGGACCTTTGGCGCGTCATGTCGCCGTGTTTTATATAGTAGTGGGCCAGACAAAGTTGATAAAATTAATGTATATATAATACTTACTGCATTAGCACTGTAAATTTTTGTCCAATCTTTAAATAATAACTGGTCGGCACAATTATTAAATCAGTTTTTAGTTTTTACTGCGTCTTTTCACTCTGTAGCTGAATGGCGGTAGCCGTGGGTAGCCGGTAGCAGAGAGAAGCCTCAATTAAGAAGGAGGCGCCAAACGCCAACGACGCCAACAAGTCACGTAACCTGATTGGCTGACATATATATTAGCGCGCGTCAATATGGCTATATATAGTTGCCTACACATATTTCCATTTTATTGGCGAAAATGTGAACTAAATATTTTACGAAAACGGTTTCCAACAGATTGTGGCAACTTTTATGGCAATAAGTATGTTACGAGCTTTCCGCTTTATTCCGCTCGTTTGCGAAAGCAACCGTTGTCTGCATAATGCCTTTAAGTTGCCCTAAACAAAATTACTATTGTTCCGGTGACAGCAACATGATGGCAACTGAAGGGAAACTTGTACTAAAGAACCATTTCCTTTTTTATGCTAAAGAACGCTTGGCTATCTGGGAACGTAGTCGTATATGCTTTGTCTATTTGGATTTTGTCGTCTGGAAGTTTTCTCTCGATTTCTTGTTTAGCAAACATAAAGGAAAAAATAGAAAGTAGCGACAGGAGAATTTTGAACGTCGAGATCATAACTCACTTGCCGATGGTCAATCATTAGTGCTCGGTTACTGTTTTTAATCTTAAAAGCTACTTTAAATTTTTAAGAGGTTTTCGCGAAAAATGGAAATTGTGGAATCCACAGAACGTAACAATAATATGCATTAAAAAAATATAGCACAAACTTACACCCATAAAATATACAGTTTTCGTAAATTTTTGCATTCACAGAGGTCATCAATATTTCGCGACGAAATAATATCTCCCGATATATCTAAAATTTCGAAGTTTGGACACGAATTTCTCGACTGCATTATATAATTGCGTCTGCATCTAGATCTTCTGTTACGCCGGGAAAAAGTAAGACACGCATTCGTCGAGTTTCTTGCAGTATTTTACAAACAGATTTAGATGTTATTAACGTCATTCTAAGGTCTAAATGTTCTAGACCTTTTAGATTTCTGACGTACGAAAGGTTTTTGTTTGTTAATACACCTCGACATGCAGCGAGATTGTTATGTGCTTTGGCCTTTAGCAAATACAAGACAGTTTTCGCGAAGGGTTACACGCCGAATTGGACCGAGGTGTTTAGGATCGTTAAAGTGCAGCGTACTAATTTTATAACCTATCTACTCGAAGAACGTGGAAAATCTGTCAGAGCATTCTACAAGCACGAGTTGCGTCGAGCGACTTATCTAGATGTATCTCGTGGAGAAAGTACTGCGCAGAAAGGGTGACAAGGTTTACGTGAAATGGTTGGCATTTGATAAATCGCACAATTCTTGGATACACAAGGGCAATGTGATTTAATTCTTACTTAAATACAAATTCTTACAAAGTGTGAGATGATATTTGTTTATAAATTCTATCAGTCGGACATTGGCTGTTAGAAATTTGTTTATAAATTCTATCAGTAAAAATGAAGAGGACACCGCGATGGTTAAATCGTCCTCGTTGCTCATCATGATATGGAGAGTACTTGCAGTTAATTTTTTTTAACAGATTTTGTTTAACGAAATAAATTTTCGTTATAATTTCTAGGAAGGATCAAATCTGATGTACCGATAAGCATTACACCATCTAGCTTTGTGCAAGTTGTAAGTAAGCTCTTCTTAAATACTAGTCTAAACATTTTGGTTTTAAAGTGTACACGAGTGTACACTTTAATGGTGGGGAAAATAATCTTGATGTTCTGTCTGGGCTGGCTTTCGAAGATCTTGTCGGCACTTGGCAAATTAAATTTACGCATAGAATCTATGTTGACGCACTGACTAATATTGACGTTGATTAATTAATTAATACTACTGACATTGATACTGACATTCAATTAATTAATACTACCTAAATTGAGCTTTGAGCAAATGCAGGTGTGTTGGTTAGCCCAAGTAGAGGGCCAAACCAGATAAGAACTATTAAGTTAATGACAATAGGTTAATATGGTGGATTTTGTCGTGGGATGTGTCAGGTTGTTTCCATTTCAAGGATTTTGGTTGATTAGCTGTTTCTCATCCGGGATGTAGATTTGAGTTTTGGTAAAATTTAATGGTAATAAGCTTCTACGTGTGAGCATCACCGCTTATTGTACAATTTTGGTTTTCGCCTATCTATGGCGAGCTAGATATAGATATCGATTTTTACGGCTGCTCATTGGTGAGTCTTGTTGTAAAGCTCTCATCTTTCTTATTTTTAGGAGATGCAAGCTATCGTTTCTTCCAGTAACTCATCCGTTTTTTGATTATTGCCAATTTTTCTTTTATTAGAGACGGCGACAGTCCTTGATTTTTAGTCTATCTCGCGACCTTGTTTTGTTATCAGACAAAACATAGTTTTATGTCTTTATTGCCGGTTCAAAACGAGCACGAGCAATTCTTGGACTTGTTTAATGTAATAAAATTTTTATTAAATTTTTCTTGAATTTAAGGGATCTTTGGTGCGCCGCGTCACCAGGTTTATCATCGCGGATCAGGCAAAGTTGATAAAAACGTAGTCGCATATGCCTTATCTGTTTGGATTTCGTCATTTAAAAGTTTTCTCTCGATTTCTCGATCTCTTTTAGTTATGTAACTAAACATGAGGGAAAAAATAGGAAATCGCGATCATAAAAATAGAAAAATTTGAAGTATCGAAATTGTTACGTCCAACCCCAGGATTTGAATGAGAAAAACTTGGAAGCGAAGGAAAGGGCTAACCAGAAGGGTAGGGGTAAGGAAGGACGCAAGCAGATACTTACTCTGTTGCTCGCAGGTACACGCTCTAAGGCGCGTGAGGCGAGCCGAACGCACTTTTATGGCTCAGGAAGAGTCAACGTCCGTAAGGACGCTAGGACGTCTTCCGTGAGCGGTGCGATCGTCAGTCCTCTTTCGAGTCAGGGAATTTAATCCCTTTAACTCAGGATCGGACCTCGTGCAATTTCGAGAGAGAGATGGTACTGAGGGTGAGGTCTTAGATTAAAGAATGAATGGAGATATCGTTAACATGAGTATTTATATTTATTTGACATAAAAAAGGTGTTATCTATTATAAAAGAAATAATTATATAAGCTAGGCGTTAGTGTAAGATGTGTATGTGCATATATTGAAACAAAGGAGACTTTATGTAAACGGTTATTGTACATTATGTGGATTCTGGGCGATTTGCGTAGGTACATTTAACAAAATTTTCTATCGCGGAGAAACGCGCGGTGATCTCGTCAATATCTGACGCGGGTTGATTTTCGGTGGTTAAATCGATGACCGGTGTAGGCACAGTCAAGTCGATTACTTCCGGGGCGGGTAAATTGTTATTCTCTGTCGTCAGAGCAGAGTGTAGTGTATTAAGCTGGCGCAGTTCGACTAGGGCATCCTCGGAAATGAATCTCCCGGAGAGGACGAATGTTATTACCGGAAAACTATTCTGCCGGTTTTGATGTTGCAGAATGCGTTCTCTCCACTTCCTGCTTGCTCTATGTTTCCATACATTATTTGTTGGAATATATATATATGTATATGTAATATATATATATATATATATATATATATATATATATATATATATATAAATTTATATATATATATATATATATTTCTGTCGGGCGCTGGTGCTGACCGCAGGTCTCGCAGGAGTCGCTGGGGAGGGTGATTCGTGGCACTTAGTGCGCACAGAATTTATTCGCGATTCTTTAGGTTGGCAAAGAACAGAAAATTGTGTTTAATATAATATAAACGAAAACTGGGATGAGTATGCGGACTCAGAAGTGAATCGTGTAGCGCCGGATCGGAAGTGTGTCCAAGTGCGTAAAGTCGCGATTTTTATACAGAATTAAGGAGGCGGAATTATTTTTTAATATGATTCGATTGTTGGAGTTCTCTTCCGATCGTGACGTAACTTTCGGTTTTTCGCCTATCCCTTCGAGCTAGATATAATTATCTATTTTTAAGGTTGTCCATTGGCGAGTTTTGTCGTAAGGCCCCCACTGTCTTGTTGGGAGTGTAACCCATCGCTTTTTCCAGTGACTTATTTTTTATCGACTATTGCCAATTTCTTTTTTTATTAGGGTCCCTACTTATCGCCCGACCCTGCTCGAATTACTGACAGACGATCCATATCCTTCTAATCTTAAGTACAATTTTATTGCAGTTTTATTGCTAAGTGCAAACAGAAACTTCCGCCACGTGCTCTTAAGATTTCTAAAACCACGTGTTAGATTTCGTCTTTGTTTGCCGGAGCATCGCGCGGGCAATTCGAGCTAGTCGCGCGATATAATACAGATCCCCATCAACCTCTGTCTGGAATTAAGGCCCCCTTTGGCACCTTATGTCGCCGTGTTTTATAGTAACGGGCCAGACAAAGTTGATAAAACGTAGTCGTATATACTTTGTCCGTTTGGATTTTGTCGTCTGGAAGTAATATCTCGATTTCTCGATCTCGTTTAATAAACATAAAGAAAAATAGGAAATAGCGTCGAGATCGTAACTCACTTGCCGATGGACAACCGCTAATGCTCGGTTCTGATTTTAATCTTAAAAGCTACTCTAAATTTTTAAGAGGTTTCCGCGAAAAAGGGAAATCGTGGAGTCCACAGGACGTAACAAAATCATAGTTTACATGATCGACAATCGTAGTTGCTCGGTTTTTACTTATTCTAATGTTAAATGCTGTTTTAGACGTTTAGGACTTTAGGAAATTTCTGGAAAAGGGAAATTGTGGAGTTCACATGACGTAACACTTACTTTGGCTGTATTTTTATGGCGTCGACATAATAAACGCATAATATTTCATTACTGAGTTTGAGCGTTGCTGAGGTGGGAAAGACATAAAAAAAAAACGATATATAGCAGCGGACAGATTCGTACAGAAACGATAGGTTTTAAATAATTGCGTTTGTTATGTTCATTCAGCGTAACTTTTGTCCTTGTTTTTTCCCTATATTATTCAACCGTTCTGTAACTATTGGTACGTATTGTGTGACATCACACGTATGTAGTATTATATGTTTTATGCAAAATTACAATTTTTTGTATACATCCTGTTGCGATATGTGAAAAATATTTTTGTTGACAAAATATAAGACATCTCCACTATTAAAGACAATGCATAAGAGCAAAGGTAATTGATCATTACTGCACTTTACATTATTAACAATTTAGGAACAAAAGTTAAAAAAATTAATACTTTTTTACCGTATTTTTCTATTAATGTTAGAATTTTAAAGTGAGCTGGGCGAAGTACTAGATCAGCATACACATTCGCAGATTCTTCAAATAATCTACGAATTTCAAGTAGTAATTATTTATTACAGGAACTATTATTGCCTTTCTTTGAAGTTGAGTATTGCTGACCTAGAATTTGATATGCATTTTTTGTAACCTAATATGGTCATATAAAAGAATTCAAAAAAGTAATAGCATATACAATTACGTGATCTAGCACTAAATGGTATATATATCTATGGCAATTTCTTCCTTGATATTTCACTCAGTTACAAGACCTTTTCTATAGACTGCTATGAGAAGATTTTCAAGAATCGACCATTGCATTGGAGCAAATTTTATTCGTGAAAACGTTTTCTCTCTCGGCGATAATCTACATGAGTACAACATTTTAATACTTTTTCTATGACTTATACGAATGTACCAACGTGTTGCCAATATGTATTTACAAATGTTATCTTGTAATACATTAAGAATGCGCTGGGATATAAAGGCTTATTTGATACATCTGTTTAAGTATTAACAGATTTTGCAAAACTTTTAATAAATGTTTTTCTACTCTCTTAACAGTGGTATTCATTTCATTTTTGATACAATAATTCATCCTGTATCAATAATATTAATTAAATTTCGTTCCTATTTTGTTGTTTTGATGTATTGTTACGTCCAAAGGATTCAGGTAAAACTGGGAAGCGAAGGAAAGGCTAACCAGAGGGGTGGGGGTATGGAAGGACAGTAATAGGTACTTACCTTGGGTGCATTCCGTTTCATGCATGATACACATAATGCATCATTTATCCTTGTTTAACATTCGGTGAACAACAAGGATAAATGATACATTGTGCGCATTATGTATGAAACGGAATGCACCCCTTATCTCTCGCAGGTATACGCACTGAGGCGCGTGCCGCGAGTCGAACGCACTTGTCGGCGGCTCAGGATGGGTTAACGTCCATAAGGATGTTACGTCAAACTCCGGAATTTATGAAATATTAGGTTTTGAAGGATAGCAAGGGAAAGGCTATCTAAAGGAGAAGAGATAGGAAGACGTAACGAGATCTTATCGTATCTCGGGTGCACGCTGGAAAGGGCGCGTGTCTCGAGACGAATACACGTTTCGGGAAACTCCAGTCATGGGTCAACGTCCAGAAGGGACGCTATTACGCCTACTGAGAGTTTCGTGCACTTGTGGTCCTGTTTTCGGTCAAGGATATTATCCCTTTTACCGGGAATCGGACCTTGTGCGATTTTTGAGAGAGCGAGGGAGCTGAGGACGAGGTCTTATTCAATGAAATAACTAGTATTCATTTTACAATTAATATATGTTTATTCATAACAAAATCATTTAAACATTTATTAATAAAAAAAAGATCTAGTAAAATTTAAGCGAAATGTAATTATAACAGAAAAATAGGCAAATCATCATATACGCATATATACGAGTGTGAGGTGTATGTATGTGTGTGTGTGTGTGTGTGGGAAGGGCGCAGGTGTCACAAAGGTGCGGAGGTCATCGAACAGGATTTAGAGGGGAAAGAATCTAAATTAACTTGACATCCTGCTCGGATTACTACAGAATCATTATTAACAATAAATTTATATGTAAAAGAAAAAAAAGAGAAATTAAATAGTGTAATGTATGTGCATATTGAGGAGCTATTGCGCTTAAGGTTACATTAATTTAATTGTGTTGCTTATCTAATCTAAGGAAATCGATTCATATATGATTTCCACGCTGGAACTGGAGAGCGTGGGGGAAGGTGATCGACCGTCGAGAATCTCGATGGTCGAGGTGGAGAATGCGGGGGAGGGTGTCCTAGGGTACGGTTGTTCGTGGTATTCGAATGGAGGCGGGGAATAAAAGTCCAGGAAAGGGCTGTGGGGGAGATTTTTGAGTTCCTCTTAAGGAACCGGGGAATAGGAGGGCTCTAGGAAGGGTGATGAGTCAGGGGTATCGGGGAGAATTCGATAGCTCAGAAAGACAGGGAAAGGTGGAGGAGGCGCGAAACGTGGCGAATATTTACGATGTTTTACGTAAAAACATAAGAGCTTTTGCTCTATGACGTGCGCCTGCCTGCTTCGATTTATCCGATTCCGGATGATCAGGGATTTGCGGCGGTGCACGTGTGAGTACACTAAAATTGTTTATAAATTTAAAAATTGAAATAGGGGAAGTTTTAGAGATATATGTATTAATGTTATTGTATATACATATATATATATATATATATATATATATATATATATATATATATATATATAAATAAAAAAGAGAGATTATCAGATATTTCTGACTTACTACTGCTGACGGTGATCTCGGGATGTAACGTCTCTGAGTCAGTAATCGCAACGGTGAAGCTGGATCGAGGATTCTTCTGGACCCTTGGTTCGGTACTGTGACGTGATGATATTGACGCGCACAGAATTTAGTTATAATAAGGTTGACAGCGGAGGTCGAAACCAGAAGCGATTGTATGAATCCCGTAAACCCGGACTTTACTGTTTAGAGTTTCGGAATGGTCGGTGTTCCGCTGTCGTGGTTTATATATGATTTTCAGAGATGGGTTATCAAGGAATATGTCTCAACCTTTTGAAGGTGACCTGTTTTTCGATGATGACTCTTGTCAATCGATTGAAAAACATGTTTTTCTCACGGATCGAGACGCTAGATTTCGAAATTTCTATTGTCTCGTCCTTATCTGTTTTCGTCTAGTGTGAAGTGTTTTTCCCGAATTTTCGGCGGCGCGGGTTTCACAATTTCTCGTGGATCAATACGCTAGATTTCGGAATTTCTATCGTGATCTCAGCTTAGAAAGCTGAGAAGCAAACTATTAATGCTACACTGCTATTGAATACAACTAGTGAATATTTAAATGGAACAAGGAAACTGCTTTTTTACTTGATTTTTACTGTAATATGCATAGAAGTAGATGCATCTCGTGGATTTTCTGTTGTATTTTCGATTAAGTCTATGACAGGTGTGGACACGGTCAGGTTGATTGTCTCGATGGCAGATGGGTTAGTGTTTTCTATCGTTGGAGCGGAATGTAGTTTGTTTAGCCTGCGCAGTTCGGCCAGGGCGTCTTCGGAGATGAATCTCCCGGAGAGGACGTATGTTATTACGGGAGAACGGTTTAACTGATTCTGGTATTGCAGAATGTGCGTTCTCGTCGTTTCTCCCCTGCTCTATTTTCCTATACCATCTAGGAAAAGTATTCTTAATTTCCTCGAGCGGATAATCGCTAAAGCAATTAAGGGGAAAAATAACTATAAGGAGGAAACAGCGGATTGACAGGAGATCCTGAGCGAATATCGCTAGGAGGATTCGCAATTATCTTGAGCGAATAACGCTAAGCTAATTAAGCAGGAGAATTGATAATTGACGGGAGGCCCTGAGCGAATATTGCTAGGACCAAAAAGATTTTTAATTACGTTGAGCGAATAATGCTAAAGTAATTAAGCGGGAGAATTGAGAATTGACGGGAGATCCTGAGCGAATATCGCTAGGACAAGGAGGTTGAAAATCTTCTGAGCAAATAATGCTTAAAGAATTACAGCGGGGTTGTATGGAAAATTGCTGAAGGTAAAGGAGTTTCTTGAGCGTGTTATCGCTAAGACAAGGGACAATGACGCATGCGACAATTACTCTGAGCGAATAATGCTAGAGCAATTTCAAGAGGATTTGTTGAAATCTTGAGCGGAAAACGTTACGATTGTTTGTGACAGGAATGGAATGGTTATAGTTTTCTAATGTGACTTATAGTTTAATAGTTACTTCGAATATATATAGAGATTTGACGATGGCGGTAATTAACAAACTTTACTTACTTTTTGTCGGAACGGATGATTTAATTTGCTTCAATCGAATAGACGTTTAAGTATGTCACCGCCGGGCAGTCGGAGTCGCTTTGCGGAATTGATGGCAGGAAGCACTGTTTCTCGCACATGCACAGCCTCTAAACTGCGATGGATATTTCTACGAATGACGCGAATGACAAATTTCTACTGGTTCGGAAAAATCTCTCGACAGTGTGCACTTGTGCAGTCTGGAACTATAAGTGTCTCCAAGTACGTGGAGTAAGAACATTTAGCTTACTGATATACATATAATAAGTTTAATAAATACGATAGAAAGATACATTTTCTGCCCGCATATAAAAACCACCGCGTAAACAGAGGAATTATTTACCGTGTAAAAAAAACTGCGTAAAAGAAAAACCACGTATAAAAATCGCATATTGCTTCGTGTCAATATATTTTATTAAAATTAAAATTTAACAAATGTTTTGACTTATTAGGCCATTTTCAGTGTGATAAAAGTTATTTAACAATAGAAACCGATAAGAAAGATATAAAGTTCGCAAATTTGCATAACTTGCATTAAGTAATCATCACAAACCATTAAGTGCAAATCGTGTTCCTTCCCGTGTACCATTCTCTCGCGTTATGCATACGTTATACGTAAATTCTCCCACGTTTAATACAAAAATAGATGTTAATTATCTGAGACATAAAAACGTGTAGTACAAATAATCTATTTTTTCTTACTTATTCATTTACATTGTATCTGAATGGTATATGTCTGTTACATAACAGATAAAATATCTGCGTTTTATTCTGTATATTCAACGTTAACGTGATTATCTATTTAATTATAAGAACAATTAATTATTATAGGAACGATTTATGTAAATTTTGATAAAACACTTTATAATTCATAAATTCATAAATTAAAATGTTATTTTAAATGTTATCAAATTTACAGTCAAATGTTAAATTTAAGTTTTTTTATCAGTTTATAATTAATTTTTACGATGCAAAGTCGCAAATAAAATTGTTTGCTTTTTCACAGACTACGCAAGCATACGTTTAAAATTTGTGTATCCGAGGTAATTGAAGTTCTAATTACTCAATTGGAGTTAGTTCAAATTACCCTATTGGTGTAATTTTTTTTGACAGTGATTAAAAAAAATCGCAATTTATATATGATTTTGTCGTGGGAAAATGTCTCGATTTTTGGTTTCAAAGATTTTAATTGGTGGGGTGTTTCCACTCAGGAGTGTGGGTTTGAGCTTTAGCCTATTGACGAGCTAGATGTAGTTATCTATTTCTACGGCTGTTCATTGGCGAATCTTGTCGTAAGGCCTCCCCCAACGTCTTATTTTAGGGAGTCCCAGCTATCGGTTCTTCCAGTGACTCATTCATTTTTTTATTATCACCGATTTCTTTTTTATTAGGGCTCTGGGTCCTAGGTTTATCTCGCGACCTTGTTTTTAGTACCGACAGACAATGCTCTAATCTTAATTGTAGGTTTATTGCAAACAGAAACCTCCGCCATGTGCTTTTACAGGATTTTTAGAAGCATGTTTTAGACCTCGTTTCTGCTTGTCAGAAACATCGCGCGAGCAAGTTTGAGCTGGTCGCTCGATGCAATTAAGATGCTCATCAAACTCTGTCTGGAATTAAGGGCCCTTTGGCGCGTCATGTCGCCAGTTGTAGGCCAGACAAAGCTGATAAAACGTAGTTGTATATGCTTTGTCTGTCTGGATTTCGTCATCTGGAAGTTTCCTCTCGATTTCTCAATCTCGTAAGCAAACATAAAGAAAAAAATAGGAAGTAGCGATCGAAAAATTTGAAATGTCGAGATCATAGCTTACTTGCCGATGGATAACCGTTAGTGCTCGGTTACTTATTTTAATCTTAATGGCTATTCTAGATTTATAAGCCGCGAAAAAGAGAAATTGTGGAGTCCACAGAATGTAACGCTTTAAATTAACATAAATATTTATTATAAAAACACTACAGCCAGACATTTTTGTGTACATAAACAAGTGGAATTATTTAAATAATTGTTAAACATTCTATTTTAATGACATCATAGATTTGGGAAGGGTGACATAGGTTTCTTTAACAAAGCTTTCGATGGACTCGAAACGCGCAATAATTTCTTGAAAATTTGGTTCCGGATTAGGCACTACATCTCCAGACATTCTAGTTCCTTCAATTTTATACTTATCGCTATTTCTAGTTTTACTTATTAACTAATTACTTATTTACTTATTAACTAATATTTTGTTCATCAATTGTTGTAATTCTTGTTGATAGTTGCGAAAATAACTCATGTAATGTCGGTGTGTTAATTCAAGATTTTTTTTAGTGACATGTGGGTCAAATGTTTGATGATCGATTGGTGTATAATATTTATATTTACGACTGAGTTTTAATATTTGTTGCGCTATTTCATTATAATTACCCTTACCAAAATGATATTTTTCTTTGTGCACTTTGGTTGTTACGTTTTCCAATTTCTTAATAAATCTACCATACTTAATATTAAACACGAAACCTTTATTGTTATCGACTAACGATTGGCAATATATACAAAACGCTGCGACGTTTCGACCCTTGGATTGGGTCCTTTTCAAGCATCTAACTGACAAACAATTTAGAATAAAATTAATTTGGTCGAAGAGATAACAATTTTAATATTCAATAGATTAATGAAAAGCGATACCTGTTAATCCTGTTACGTCCCGAGGGATCGCGGCCGCGACGCGGTGCTCGGATCTCTAACGGGAGTGGATCGCTTTGTCGAGTCGTTAAGCCGAGGGGCTCTACCCGGGGGTACCCGCGACCGAGGTAATTCGCTTATCCGGATCCGTTACCAACGCGTAGTCCCGATTTGGATTCTTACCGGGAGGTCTTGAGTGTGGGGCTCTTCGCGCGTGCTCAAGAGGTATCGTTCGAATATTTCTTCGACTTTAGTGCAATAATAACATTCAAGCGCGGGCCGATGGTCAGCTAGGACCTGGTCGCAGTCAGAACACGTCGGGAATTCTGTACGCGGGCCGTATTGTACATAGTGTCTAAGTACTCCTTCGAAATCTTGCCTGGTGATCTGGTAAGTGCGGAGCAAGCAGTCCTCGCAGATTATAGTGCGCGCGATTTTATGTTGAAAGAACAAGGTGTAAACACATGCTCCGGTCATTAACCAAACCTTAAGTGGAGTAGGCGGGAGGATTATTCCCGGTGGACGACGACTGACCGGGTGTCTGGGGCACATCGACACCGGGTGTTGCCGTTCTGATTTTGGGTTACCGACCTTATCGATCTTGGGTTATTTGCCGCCTTTACCGACTCTGGATCGTTTATCGACTTTACCGACCTCGGATTTGGGAGATGGCGATAATAGTGGGCTCTATTTCTATTAGGTATTGCGTTCCTCCCTCGTGTGTCACCGACTGCGTTACGTCAAGAAAGATGTCGGCGCACGTGGAACACTCCGCGGCTTCTTGAGTTCCCCGATTATTACGTCACACGAGTCGCACTCCTCTACCTTATATTGGAACCCGATGTGCAAGTAATGCCGAATTAAAAGATTGTACTGACTACGCTGTTGCGTTGTTAAATCGCAATAGCACGTTTCGCAGAGGTAATGTTTGCTATTCTGGTTCTGGTAGCAGAAGGCAAAAACACAGATTGCGCGAGATAACCAGTTCCTGCGCGTGACGCGAGAGACCAGGGGCGAAAGTCGACGCGTGTTTAGTCGCGACGGGGTTTCACTCATAGCGACTGCTTATATTGAGAGGGCGTCGTCACTTACCTTTATTCGACTTTCACCGGGTGGTCCTCTGTGCCGGGTGTCGAGGCGCCGAAATATACGTGTAGGATCTCGGCGCGGCGCTGCATCTGTCTGGCCCGGCGAGGGTCGTCCTTTCTTATGGAATTGATGAACTCCCAAGATGGTAGCGATGGAGGCACGAGGCAGAGTCACGGGGATTAGGCGGTAGCCTCGGCTTCGCACGTATTTCAAGTAGTCAATTCGAGACTCGGTTTTGTTCGAAGAGACGTAAACGCACTGTCCGTTTTTGTTCTCACGCACTGAATTTAGATTCCCGCCGTTTAGTTCCTCGCCTGCTTTGCAGGGTTCGCGGTAAAATATTGCGCGTACTCAAGGTCGGATGCGTACTCGAATTCTACTCCTAGTAAGGGATTCAAAGGAGAGGTGTGTAAAAGGCAATTTAGCCTACGGGTACGTTGTTTGATTCCACCTTTCCGCGTTTTGGACATTGGTCACTTGTTTTAATTCAGGATCTCCGGTTGGTTCCCGTTGCTATGGCGAGAAAGCGTGCCGCTCGTACAGCACTGCCTCTTTCCAAACACCCACGGACGATAGCGTGTCGCTCGTACAGCACTGCCTCGTATACAGGTGTGATGCAAGAGGAGGACCGGTGACTCCAGGACCCTTTGTGAGTATTGAAAAGTTAGTGATGTGAAGGTGGATTCAGCGCGCTTGGTTAAGGTGGTTAAACAAAACTCATAAACAGGAAGCTCGTTTAAACAATAGCGTATATTCAATACTTTTACACAGTATCCTTACAAAATGTTACACTAAACGTTTCGTTAACACTACGACTTGAGGAGATGTAGAAGGATGTAGAAGGATGTAGAAAGATGTAGAAGGATAAAGAAGTATTCACTCTGAACCGGAGTATAGTGTTGAGTCCGCGTCCGAAGGGTAGCTGAGAATAACTGAGAGCGTCCCTTGGGATGCTCGTCCTTATATAGCCATTTTCCTCAAGGCGGGAAAGGTGTAGTAGAAGGGTTAAGATGTGGAAGGGTTGAGTTGCATCATTGGTCCCATCTCTGGTGGCGGGGGTGGTCGAGTAGAAGGGTTGAGTTGCGTCATCGGTCCCGTCGCCGATTTCTCTCCTTATATGGGCATGGCGTCCTTTTCCTTGTGCTTGGTGGGCGGTCGAGAAGGGTTGAGTTGCGTCATCGGTTTTCTGTCGACTCATCGGGTTGACCAGATGGTTCGACAGTTTTCCGGAAAGGTCTGGAAAGGTTCGTGCTACCTGAAGGAAGGGTTACGTGGTTGTCTTGGAGAGGCGGATAATTCTTACGGCTAAGGCCTTGTAGGCGTCGCTCGCTGCTTATTCTCTATTCTTATGTGCTAGCGGAATCGCGCGGAGATATTATGTTTAGGTTTCAAATTTTTCGGGGAGTGTGGTGGGGTGGATGTAACACCTCCCCCCCTATTTTAAAATGTTGGACTATGTACCAACATTTTGCTACGTACGTCTAGAAGTAAAATTACAATCTTATTAATATAGGAGTACATGTTTTCTTTATTATTTACTTGTCGTTATGTAGGTATTTTCTAAGCTCGCCGTAGTCCATTTCTCTGGCCTCGCCGTTGCTCGTGCTGGGGTCTCCTTTTGAGGGAATGAGTGTCGTCATCTCGAGGGGCGGTGCCTCCGGGTCGGTGTTTGTAGCGGGGGTGGTCTTCCTGTTGCTAATATGTAGGAGCAAATGCGTAACGGAACTCCATACTGCCCCCAGGAGGTGTAGGCTCCAGCCATAGACGGAGTGAAGTGCATACCCTCTAATCATTGAGTCAATTACTAGTTTTGCTAATCTGAATAGGAGAATGATGGCGAGTACTCCGGCGCTTGCTGAACCGAACGTAACGAATCCGTTCCATAGGCGTTGCCCGGTGCTTTCTGCGATTTTCTTTAATGACTCCTCGTCCATTAAATTGTATAGGGAGACGGTGCCGCGAGGAATGTTGCGTCCCATTGCTCCTTGCATCAGCGTGTTTATCATTGCTGGTTTTTCGATGGGGAACATTATATGATTGCGGAGACGGTCGAGATCTTGCGTGGAATATATGCCGCTCGTGGCGAAGTTGGTTGGATTTATATATTTCCACTGTGGTTTGGACAATGGTTGGATTGTGGGCGGCGATAATGCTTCTAACGGGTGAGGCATCAGTTTAAACCATGCCTCGTCTATTTTATACATAGTGGGTAAGAGCTGGTTACAGTCCCTAATCGTGCCAGCTTTTGTAAGCACCTGGGATTTTGGAAGTAGAAAATATGATGTGTTACTGTGCGAGACGGGTAGTTCGTTGTAGCAATTTTCCGTCTGCCTCACTCTGCATGTGACAGGTACACATTTCACTATGTATATAACTTCCCCGGCTGTGATCGCGGTATATCCTGGCGACCTCATAATCCGGAAAGCCATCTTGTCGGGGGCGATGCTGGCGAGTGATAAGGCGTTTTCTAGTATCTGCTTTTCCAGGGCGCATTTTTGACTCATAATGTCTCGATACATTTGTGTCAGTTGTGTCCTCATGTGCTTCTCAACGTAGATGAATTTACTGTTTACGTATGTGAAGATGTCGAGGTTGTCGATCGATATGCCGGTCTGAATTTTGAATGTTCGTCCCGGCTTGGTCTCCAGAATGAACAGTTTTGGATGTTCAGTTTGTATTATTTTGTATCCGCAGAGATTAGTTTCCGTGGTTTTCGCTAGAGCGAAGGTGATGTCCCTCGTTGTTAGTGTGTAAATAACAGGAGTTTCCTTTTGGCCTGGTTTCGGTGAAATTTGGTGGGCCTTTCCTTCGTATAGTACGTCGTATTTGTTAAATTGACAGGTGTCTGTTGGGAGTGTCTTCCAGAATGTCATGGTCCCATCTGCGTCGTAACACTCGCCCTCCATGGCGGGACAGCGGGTGCCGGAAGGCAGAATTACTTCGTTCGTCGAGTGTTTTACAGACAGCTCCATTCGTCGTGTCGTTATCTTTACTGTTGCTTGCACGAAGACATTGCTCCAGGTACCAAGGGGGTCGCTGTATTGCGCTCCTTCGCAATCTCCACTCATGGTCAGTGATCCAGCCATAGTGATGGCTCGTGTGGTAGTGGCGTTTACCTTGATGCCATCTATTATTCCGCTGGCTCCGCCCAGATACAGGTTTCCGCTGTCCTGCATTTTCCGACAGGCGTCGCCCGATATCTCGCGTATGTATTCATATTTCCCGTTTAGTACGGCTGAGTTATACGATTCCCATCCGCAGTACTTTATGTCTCGGTCAATTTCTATCTTGCACTGTATGCCGGTGGTATGGTCGAACTCGCTTAACTGTAGGAGCTGCAGGTATGTTTCCTCCGTGACGGGTTCCAAGTCTTCCAATTCGCAGTTCCCAATGTCGGTGAGTGACAGTATTGTCACGTTTAGTCCCTCTCCTCTGCAGTCAAAGCCTACCAGGCCATATGCCGGGGTGCTGATTACTGTTATGATGGTTATCCATACAGTGAAGGGCTCCATAACTGCGCGGTGGTTCGGGTTGTACTGCCGCTGGTGGCAGCTGGGTCGTGCTTATATCTTAAGTTTTATGGTTAGTTTTTACGACTACATGGGAGTGGGGAAAAACATACAGTGTGGGGGGAAAATATACGTTATGGGGGAAAATATACGTTATGGGGGAGTTCTTTATTTTTACGCGCCGTGGCGGGGAGGTCCTTAAGTTCTAGCTAGCTTTAACTTATCGGTGCGTACTATTCTGAGCTTATTGCCTACTTGGAGTTTAAAGTTGTTATTTCTTTGAATTTCTAATATCTCGTAAGGGCCTGTGTACTGGTCATCCAGTTTTCCTTTATTCGGCTCCTTTAAGAGGTACGCACGGTCTCCAACTCTAAAGGTGCGTGCATTCATTTTCTTGTCATAATACGTTTTAGATCGCGCCTTGGCGCGATTTAAGTTTTCGCGGGCGTTATCCTGCGTAACACGTAGTTTTTCGAATAATTGTTCTAAGTAATTTACATATGTTTCGTTGGGTTCGTTTTCTAGGGTCGGATCGCTCGACGGGGCGCGCGCAGTTTTTCCGAATACTAGTTTGTATGGTGTATAAAGTGTTCCCTCGTGTACGCTAGTGTTGTATGAGAAGGTCGCGAATTTCAAGTACTCGTCCCAATCGTGCCTTTCACAGAAGTGTTTCAAATATTCCCACAATACATGGTGGGATCTTTCTACAGAACCGTTTGATTGCGGCCTATAAGCTGTTGTCTTGTACTGCGGCTAATGCGGAATTTTCTGGCAATGTTGCGCATAAGCGCGTTTATAAAATGGCTGCCTTGATCCGTGAGCCAGGCTCTCGGGGCTCCATACACGCAGATAAAATCCTTAGCGAACGCGTCGGCTACATCTACAGCGGACGCATTTTTTAAGGGAATTGCTAGGGAATACTTTGTGAGAAGGTCTCGGATTGTGACGATATAGGAGTGTCCTGTGTCTGTGGTGGGCAGAGGTCCCATGATGTCCATGGAGATCTTGTCGAAGGCTGCTTCTGGTGTGTCAGTGAGCACCATCGGTTGTCGTGTTTTGACGCGGACCAACTTCTTCAGTTGACAGCTCTTGCAGTTCTGGATAAACCTTTGGACATCTGTTTTCATTCCTGGCCAGTTGTATCGTTCTCTGAGTCTTCGGTACGTCTTGGTGACTCCCTTATGTCCTCCGATTGTTGAAGCGTGATATTCTTTCAAGATGCCGGGCTTTTCGGCGTCGAATGGCATTGAAATATAGTTTTTGCATATCACGATTCGAGTGGGGCTGTCTCGGAACGTGTCCTCCAGTATCCTGCGGACCACCGAAAACATCATACCATCTATACCTCCTTTGCATATGGCGATGGTAGTAAGGTCTAATTCGGTGCATACATCGAGTAGGGATGAGATAGCTTCTCTCACCCATTTTCTTTGAGTGTCCTCCGAGACGCGTGTCTTGATGGGGAGGGCAATGGTCTTTGTCCTTCCCTGTGTTATCACTCGGGCTCGGCCGAGTGTCGGATCTACGACTGTCGGCAGTCTTCCTTGCTCCATGAGCATTCGGCCGCCGGGATCACATGGTTCTCCTTGTTACGAGATGAATACCACTAGGTGCTTCTTTCGCGCCAAAAAGTGGTCTTCAGTTTCTGTGATCCGGGCTTTTGCATGGAAGTCAAATGCCTCGTTTAGGTTGTCGAAAACCTCGGAAGTCGTGCTGTCGGTGTCGTCCGTTTCGTTACTATTCAGCGCTATACCTGGATCGGAGTCTTTGTGTTCTCCGTTTCCATTTATGCTCTCGTCGTCGTTGTCTGATACGTTCTCCTCGATGATTTCTTCTTCATCGTTCGCGGGGGGAGTATCTTCCTGGTTCCGGATCGAGCTGGTGTGGGAGGAATCGTCGCGTGTTTTTTTGGTGCTGGGTTTGGAGGAGAACAGTGATTCGTCGGAATCGGTGGATTCGGTGGTTTTTGTAAGGGGTAGGATTTGTTGTGGGACGGGGTTACGAGACAGAGCGTCTGCGTTTGCGTTGATTTTTCCTGCTTTGTAAGCGAGGTCGTATTCGTATTCCAGAAGTTTCAGCCTCCAGCGGACCAAACGCGACGAAGGGTCTTTCACTGACAATGAGTTTAACCAGACTAGAGGTTTGTGATCAGTGATTAATTGAAACTTGCGACCGAACAAATATGGTTTAAAATGCTTTACACAGTACACAACAGCAAGCAGTTCCTTTTCGATCGTAGAGTAATTTTGTTCCGCGGCGTTGAGTAGTCGCGATGTGTACGCGATCGGTAAATCTTTACCTACGGGGCCCTGGCTCAAAATGTCTCCGATCGCAGTACCTGAGGCGTCCGTAGTTACAACAAAAGGCTTTGTGAAGTCGGGGTGTTGCAGGATGGGGTCGGAACACAATAGGTCCCTTAGGTGGGAGAATGCCGCTTCGTGTTCCTGCCTCCAGGTGAAAGCGATATCTTTCTTTAGTAAGCTCGTGAGTGGCTTCGCGATTTTTGAAAAGTTCGGGATAAACCGACAATAATATCCTGCTAGACCTAGGAACTGTTTGATGTTTTTCGCGTTCCGAGGACGAGGGAAATGTTGGACGGCCTCGACCTTTTTAGGATCAGGCTTCACTTCTGCTTCGGAGATCACATGTCCGAGGTAAGTGACTTCCTTACAGAGAAATTCGCATTTGTCGGGTTGCAATCGCAAACCCGCGTCTCTAAGGCGTTCCGCTAATTTATGGAATTTTATCAAATGCTCTCGCAGCGAGCTAGAGTATATTATAATGTCGTCTAGATATACGAATAGTTCAACGCCTTGGAGTCCCTTCAGTACTTGGTTCATCAACCTTTGGAAGGTCGATGGCGCGTTCTTTAGCCCGAATGGCATGCGCTTAAATTCGTAATGTCCGTACGGCGTGGAAAATGCCGTTTTGTGCGCGTCAGTTTTGTCCATCCGTATCTGATGGAACCCCGAGGCGAGATCAAAGACGCTAAAATATTTTGCGCTTCCCAATTGGTCTAATATTTTTACAATATTAGGCAGAGGGTGTGCGTCACCCACGGTTTTCTCGTTAAGAGCGCGGTAGTCTATGACGATGCGCCATTTTTTGTTGCCTTGAGAGTCAGGCTTCTTGGGCACAATCCACAAGGGGGAATTATATGGTGATGTCGACGGTTGAATCACGTCGTTATCCAATAGGTCCTTGACCTGTCGGTCAATTTCCTCCTTGTGCATTGGCGGGAATCGGTATTGCTTAGTGTTTATGGGTATGTCGTTGGTGGTCGGTATTTTATGTGTTATTTTGTCGGTGTGGTAAAGCTTGTCTTCGGGCAAGCGGAATAGATCGCTATACTTCTCAATGAGTTTATGTACGTGCTCCTTTTCCTCGTCATTCAAATGGTCTAGGCGAAGTAATTCTTTTATTTTATCGGCACGCGACTTACTTAGGAATGTCGCCATCACTCGGCGAGCCTTCTTATTGTTCCTGGTCATTCTCGGCCCTATGGTGGGACGACCAGAAAGTTTTGGGTGTCGAAGGAAGGTGCTTTTATGACCTTTGTTGGATATGGAAAATTCAGTGGATATAGAAGATTCAGTGGATACAGAGGATTCAGTGGATACAGAGGATTCAGTGGATACAGAGGATTCAGTGGATACAGAGGATTCAGTGGATACAGAGGATTCAGTGGATACAGAGGATTCAGTGGTGGATGCGTGGGGCGGGCCGGTGGTAGAGTAGGTTTCTACTTCTAACAGCTTGACTGCCGGTAGCGAGATTTCCACGTCTCGTTCGCCGATATTTATAATGCCAATATAAGCTATACCGCCGCGATGCGTGACGACGGCGTCTCCTAAGTAGACGTCATCGTGCACGTGCATCCGTGGAACGTAACCCATTTCTATTTCGGGGTTACTAATTCGGAGGGGCAGGGTGGTGCGTGTCCTTGCCGGAATGGTAAATATTTTAAGTGGGGGTGCCGCGCTGGTCTCTTCGTTAATGGGTTTCGTAATTAGGGGAATCGTCGCTCCTTTCCAGGTTAGGAGGTTTTGCGTGGCGTCGATTACGTAGGCGTCGCGCAGGAAGTCGGATCCTAAGATGCCTTCCTGTGAAATTGGGAAGTCATCGTCCACGACTTGGAACCTAATCGTATGACCTAAGTACTCGATGTCAAGTTCCGAGCGTGTCGATTTTCCCATCGGTTATTCCCGTAATCGTAATACCCTCTTCGATTTCTACTCTATCCAAAGATCGAAGTCTGCTACGTTTTATTATATTCGGGGCGGCCCCGGTGTCAATCATGAACAACGTCTCGCCTATTAATCCTTCCATTGTTAAGTTCACGCTCGGTGCGTGTGAAAAATCTAATGGGCTAATTATTGCGATTCGGGTTGTTCTTGCGATTCTTGTGATTCCGTTATCACCTTTATCGGACGGCTGATTTCCCGAGACGTTCCCGCCCGAGGTTCGTCCATAGTCCTCGAGGGGTGCAGGGAGATTCCCTGCGTTTGATGCGAATTGTTGTATTGTCGTTTGCGACATTCTTCTATATCATGCCCCACGTTTTTGCAGTACCGACAGGTTTTTCTGTCTGGGTTTTCAAATCGGGGACTGTTATGCTCTTTGCGGTTTCTGTTTGCGTCTTCTGTGCGTGCCCTATCTGTTTTCTCGTAGCGCGCGGTGTTTGTATTTTCATACCGTGGTCGAGGATTCGAATGTTCGTAACGCGGTATGTTTGGGGTGTAACGGTTGTCAAGTGGTTCTCGGAAGGTGACCCTGGGTGGTCCGTATCGGTTATTTTCAAAACGGTTATAATTTGATTTTACCGCTGTTGAGTGAGCTAGGGGTTTCCCGGTGCTATAGACGTTTCTTTCGAGACTGCGTTCCCGATCATTTCTACGGGGTGTTTCGAACCGGGTATTGTCCAACTCTTGTCTCATCGCGAGTGCCTTGACATGGGTGAATGCCGAGAAGGGATTGGAATAGTGTTCCGGGCGGAGCTGGATGCGATAACTAAGCGGTAAGCCGTCGCAAAAGGAGCGCGCGGTTAGAGCGTTTGTCTCGGTAGTCGTATTGATGCCATTGTTCCGTCTTTCCTCGTCTAAGATTGAAGAACGAAGGTCCTTTACTCGGGTTATGTAGTCTAGTATGTGTTCTCCCGGTTTTACATGGATAGTGTTTAGTTCTCCGCGATATTGGTCTATTGTCCGAGGCAAACCGAAGGCGCCGTTTAGCAGGTCCGAAAGTTGTGTTATCGTTTCGCATGTCTCGTCTTCTACCGCGCATATAGCTCTCCCGCGGAGTTTGGTTAAGAGGAGACGGGTTAGGTTCCTTTCTGACGAAGGGGGAAGGATTTCCTTAGCGCGTCGGCATGCTCTTAGAAACTGCGGCAGGGGGATATTGCCGTCAAATTGGGGCACTGTCTCGAGGGCTTTCCTAAATGATATTCGGGGCCCGTAATTTTCTGTGTTCGGTTCGTAATGCGGATATATCGCTGAGGCTGTGGGTCGCGGGGGGTCGCGTGGTAGGTCAGTTCCGATTCCGGTCTCCTCACGTGATGCAGACGTTCGGCGCTTCTGGCTTCCAGGTTAATCCTTATTTTCTCGAGGTCTTCTCTTTGTTTATCGAGCGATTCTTGATCGCGCCTAAATTTATCCTGGTCTTCCTGCATTTTAGCTTTCTCTCTATCCGCCTGTTTCTTTTGCTTAAGTAATATTTCGAATTCTCTATCTAGAGTGGCTTGTCGTTCTTTAAGCGCCTCCTCAGTCGGGGGCTTGCTTGATTTATTACTATGGGTATCCGGCATCGCGAATTTTCAGATCCCACCGCTGTCACCAAATTTTGTTACGTCCCGAGGGATCGCGGCCGCGACGCGGTGCTCGGATCTCTAACGGGAGTAGATCGCTTTGTCGAGTCGTTAAGCCGAGGGGCTCTACCCGGGGGTACCCGCGACCGATGTAATTCGCTTATCCGGATCCGTTACCAACGCGTAGTCCCGATTCGGATTCTTACCGGGAGGTCTTGAGTGTGGGGCTCTTCGCGCGTGCTCAAGAGGTATCGTTCGAATATTTCTTCGACTTTAGTGCAATAATAACATTCAAGCGCGGGCCGATGGTCAGCTAGGACCTTGTCGCAGTCAGAACACGTCGGGAATTCTGTACGCGGGCCGTATTGTACATAGTGTCTAAGTACTCCTTCGAAATCTTGCCTGGTGATCTGGTAAGTGCGGAGCAAGCAGTCCTCGCAGATTATAGTGCGCGCGATTTTATGTTGAAAGAACAAGGTGTAAACACATGCTCCGGTCATTAACCAAACCTTAAGTGGAGTAGGCGGGAGGATTATTCTCGGTGGACGACGACTGACCGGGTGTCTGGGGCACATCGACACCGGGTGTTGCCGTTCTGATTTTGGGTTACCGACCTTATCGATCTTGGGTTATTTGCCGCCTTTACCGACTCTGGATCGTTTATCGACTTTACCGACCTCGGATTTGGGAGATGGCGATAATAGTGGGCTCTATTTCTAGGTATTGCGTTCCTCCCTCGTGTGTCACCGACTGCGTTACGTCAAGAAAGATGTTGGCGCACGTGGAACACTCCGCGGGCTTCTTGAGTTTCCCGCCACTCTTTATTGTTTTGCAATAATTTCTCGGTTCTCGGTGGTCTGATCTGGACGAATTTTAACTAAAAATCTTAAGAAGGATTATTATTATCCGACGAACCACTAAAAAAGAAATGGAATAAAAATTAACAAAAAATGGCAGCTATTATTAAGAAGTAATTCTTAATGGTAGCAGTTTTTTTCTATAAATATACCGTGAGGTATAAATATATACCTCAAAAAAATCTAAATAACAAGTGGTAAACGTAATATCTTTCTACCTCGCAAAAAAACCTAAGTAAGAAGTGACGTAATTATCTTTTTTGTATCTCGAAAAAAACCTAAGCAGTAGTATCTTTATTTCCAAAAAATTATAACCCAAGTGATACACAAATCACAAAATTACGTTACCTTATCAAAAAAGAGTCGCGCTTCAAGTAATTTATTATTACAAAAAAGAAATAATATTTCTTTAAATTACAGCACCAATTACAAAGAGAGAACATATATATTGTCTAAAAAATCAAATGTTGCACTACTTTGACAAATCTTTATATTGTGTCAATTAGAAAATAATGTATGATTCCAATTTTATAAGAATAAAAAATTTTATTTAAATTTAACAAGGGAATACAAGATATTTAAATACAAAGTTTATATATGTATTTTTTAGTGAATATGATAACAATTTTATAAAATTAATAATTTTTAAATCCAACAAAGAAATACTTGAATAAGTTTTCAAACATATATGTATTTTTTAATAAAATAAAAGATTTAATCACAAACAATTACAGACAGAGGTATAACACTACAAAATAAACATATTTTATTTAAATTATTACATTTTTTTGTAAAAAAAACTTGGCGCTGCTAGACCTCGGAAACCGCGCGATTGTTCTATCCGCTGAGATGGCTCATCCCCGTCGTAATCAGAGCCAAGATTTTAATATAGTCCGCTTGGTTGAAGCAACTGGAATGGGACTCTCCTCTTTCTTCGGCCGACGCTTAGCTGTGGGAGCACTTCCTGGGGGAGCTTCCGTAACTCGAACGCCTTCGCGTAAGCCGCTGGCTCGACAGCTGAGTCACGGACTCACAGGTCCAGATCCACGGCTTCGCCGACGCATCCGAGCGAGGTTACGCCGCTGCCGTCTACCTCCGCGAGGAACGGCTCCACCACACTTTACTTGCTCATGGTCAAGAGCAAGTTAGCTCCAATCCAACAAGTGTCTCCTGCGCGACTTGAACTGTCCGCGGCCGCATTGCTCACTAATGGGTTCTGCCCACAAGACGCATAAACGCTTGCCGCGCGGCAAGAAGCGATGCGGTAGCCAATAAACTTTTGGTTCTTACGGAAAAGCGACACGTTGATTGGCTACCGCGTCGCTTCTTTCCGCGCGGCAAGCGTTTCCGCGTCCTGTGGGCAGAAGCCATAAGTTAACGCGACACGCTCGCGACACTTTGAGTTTGTCCACAGCTCCAATCTTCCTCTGGCCCGACGCCCGCGTGATGCTTCACTGGTCACGCATCCCGGTGGAAGACGTTCGTGGCCAACCGGGTGTCGCTCATTTAGCGGGCACTTCCTGAGGCTCACTGGCGGCACGTTCCCGGACGAGACAACCCGGCCGACTGCGCTTCTCGGGGAATCGCGCCCAGCGAGTTGATCAGCCATCCTTTGTGGTGGACGGGCCCACCGTGGCTGCAAGAGGACCGAACCCGTTGGCCAGACGAGAGCGACAAAATTCCCGACGCCGAGCTGCCTGAGCGGAAAGTCGTTCAATCCGCCATCGGGAGGATCGAAACGGAGCCCGACACTCTCTGATTCTCCTCGCTGCACCGACTTCTGTGAGTCACGGCGTGGTGTCTGCAATGGTGACGCACCATCTCTTGCACCGACGATCACTGCCCATACAGCATGAAATATTCCCCAAATGTTCTATAAATATTCTTTAGAATATTCATGAATTTTCTATGAATAATCTATAAATGTGTAGAACGTGTAATGTCCCGCTTTGAATGTCCTGCGAAATTTTTGTAAATATTCTCGAATAATCTACAAATGTTTTATAAATATTTCCGCATAATCTATAATTTTTTTATATATGCAAAATATATTTATAGAACATTTAGAGATTATTTTAGGAACATTAAAAATGGAGTATCGCATATTCTGTATACATTTATAAAACAATTATAGGATTTGTGAATATTTGTAAAACAATCTTGGAACAAAAAAAATACATTTTTCTTAATATATTTGGGAATATTCACAAACATTTGTAGATTATTCGAGATTATTTATAGAACATTTAAAACGGAATTGTTCACATTCAAATGTTCTATGCACATTCTTAGAACAATTACAGATTATTCACAAATATTTTAAAAAATATTTACAGGATATTCTGTACTATATTTGTAAATATATTATTAAATCACAAAAAAAACGTGAAATTTAATAACAAAAGTTGTAAGACTATATATTTATATTTATTTGGAGCTATAATTTTTTTATATTATTTTTTTAAATAAAACTTTTACATATTTTTTAAAATACAAAATACATTTAATTCAGTTCAATTTCAATTAAAAGTAATAATAGTAATATAAAAAAAATAATTGTTAATCAAATTTTATCGAAGTACATTATATTTAAAAACGTAAAATAAAAAATTAATTATATTTGCTTTGATTTTGCATTTTTGGTATTTTTTAAATTTAGTACTTATAGTAACTATCACAAATCCAGTATATTATTCAGTTCCAGTACATTATTCCTTCAAAATCTTCTTCTTTAATTATTGGCCTGCGAGTAATACTGCTCTTAAGATATGACCAGGACGAACCACTCGTCGCGAATTTGATTGAAACTCATAAACGGATTATTAATTCGTATAGAACTTTTTAATCCTTAACCTTAAAAACGAGATATATATGTAGGGTGAAGGCTCACGTAGTCACAGAGCTACGCCACCCCCAGGCCTTCATAGTAACTGTCACAGTTCCCTATAAGCGCATAATATTCCTAGAATATTATATGAATATTATTAAAAATTAAAATAATATTAAAATAATATTCCTAGAATATGATATAATATTTTTTAATATCGTGGGACTATTCTGTGGATGTTATATGTCCACTTCATATAATATTAAATAAATAATATTATTTAATGTTATTAAAATATTATTTGAGAAAAGAAAAATTATTTAATATATTTAATATTATTTAATATAATTTTATATAATATTATTTAATATTATAATAATATTCTAAATATTTAAGAATTAATATTATTTAATATTATAATGATATTCTGAATATTAAAAAGTAATATTATTTAATATTATTTAATATTATAACAATTAAGTTATGTGATCGGTAATCGCTACTCTGCATGAAGATATATGATATATGGACAAATGGGAAAAATGATAAATTTTATTACTTTCATCAAATAAAATATTTATTCATAATTTCGTACATCTTTTAATTCGTAGAGCAAATCTTCTAATCTTAAAAAAAAACATCTTTCAGGAAACGGTATTTATCGTTTAGATTAGATAACTAATTGTAAGATATATCTCACACAATAAACATAAATTATAAAAAATCGTCAGACAATAAAGGTATATCTTGATAAACAGAAATTATTTAAAAAAAACATAAAATGCATGACTTCTTTTTTTTTCATTAAATTTCAAATTAAATGCTATAGGAAAATAATCATTCTTGTCTCTTGTTTTTTAGTCGATCCGTTGCGTGAGCTAACCAAATTTTAATAGGTGCGCTTACATCCCCCTCAGTGACATCCTTGAACTTGCTTCTTACAACACCTAAAATAATCATAAAACGTAATTATAGAACAAAATAATAAATTTAAACTTTGATAATGTAAATATATTTTGTTGTTAAAATGTAATGAAATTCAAAGAAAAAATTAAGTATATAAAATTTCGTGTCATGCAAAAAATAAAGTTTGAACGTGCCATTATTAACAATTTTATAATATATTTCAAGAAATGTTTACTTCTTTAAATCTCAAAAAGCAGTATTAACATTTACCTACATAAAAAATAGAATTTTTTACTCATATGGAAAATAATTAAAAAATTAAAAAATGGCATTATCAAATGTTTTGTAACATGTCAACAACTCTATACTTTTACATAAACGACGTTATCAATTTAAGTAAATTATAAGTCTATTCTTACCATATATTATTTTCCATAAAAACAATGTTTTAAATCTGTTTGTTTTCTTTTTGTCCAGTCCAACTGAATTTTGTAGCTACTTCGTTTGTAAACAATGTTGTCATAATTCTCGTAACGGTTTTTTTCATAGTACTTTGTGAGTAGAAATAAAGTGCCGATTTCTGTAAAAAAATAAATTTTGATAACGGATATTTACAATAATATACCAATTACATTTCTAAAAAAAAGTGGAAATACTGTAAAACTTAAAAAATGTCTAAATTTTTCTAAATAAGTAAAAAATATACAAGTATTATTCAATAATATGTTTATCTATACTTACAACTTGGTTTTTAAATGTCTCATCATGTTTTAATTGTTTCGGTACTGTAACTAAGCCATCCTTCAGTAAAACTATGTAAAATTTGTCATTTTTCTGTACTTTTCCTGGAAACAAATGGTAAAAATGTACGCACATGCTAACATTTTGCTTCTTAGGTTATTTTATGCAATGTAGTACTTACCTATGACACTCATAATGCTGATTAATTATAAATACGTGGAAACGTATTTCTAGATTTTTCCTTTGTCGAACGGAATTTCACTGCGTACTGCTGAACAACGTGTACGCTCGGACACGGTCGCTCGCTTGTATGCGACTGTGCGACCACGTGCGACCAAAAGCCGATCACTGGCGGCACCGTATTTCTAGATTTTTCCTTTGTCGAACGGAATTTCACTGTGTACTACTAATTAGCCTACGCTGCAGAACGTGTGACGACGTGGCATTAGATATTATAAATACGTGGCACCGTATTTCTAGATTTTTCCTTTGTCGAACGAAATTTCACTGTGTACTACTAACTATAGCCTATGCTGAACAACGTGTGTGCCGACGACGCACCAGCCGAATATTGCCTTTTACCAGCCATGCGCTGGCCGCGCTGTCCGTGGAGGGGAGCTAGGCCGGCTAGCTAGCTGCGCACGTAGTCGCACGGTCGCTGGTCGCATACAAGCGAGCGACCGAGCCTAGCTCCCCTCCACGGACAGCGCGGCCAGCGCATGGCTGGTAAAAGGCAATATTCGGCTGGTGCGTCGTCGGCACACACGTTGTTCAGCATAGGCTATAGTTAGTAGTACACAGTGAAATTTCGTTCGACAAAGGAAAAATCTAGAAATACCCCAGCAAACACAGTAATCACCGAGTGCGTAATTTGATAGCAAATTGTCGCCAAGATGGCAACAAATTCGGAATTTGATGCCATCTTGGCGGCAATTTGCTATCAAATTACGCACTCGGTGATTACTGTGTTTGCTGGGACGGTGCCACGTATTTATAATATCTAATGCCACGTCGTCACACGTTCTGCAGCGTAGGCTAATTAGTAGTACACAGTGAAATTCCGTTCGACAAAGGAAAAATCTAGAAATACGGTGCCGCCAGTGATCGGCTTTTGGTCGCACGTGGTCGCACAGTCGCATACAAGCGAGCGACCGTGTCCGAGCGTACACGTTGTTCAGCAGTACGCAGTGAAATTCCGTTCGACAAAGGAAAAATCTAGAAATACGTTTCCACGTATTTATAATTAATCAGCATTATGAGTGTCATAGGTAAGTACTACATTGCATAAAATAACCTAAGAAGCAAAATGTTAGCATGTGCGTACATTTTTACCATTTGTTTCCAGGAAAAGTACAGAAAAATGACAAATTTTACATAGTTTTACTGAAGGATGGCTTAGTTACAGTACCGAAACAATTAAAACATGATGAGACATTTAAAAACCAAGTTGTAAGTATAGATAAACATATTATTGAATAATACTTGTATATTTTTTACTTATTTAGAAAAATTTAGACATTTTTTAAGTTTTACAGTATTTCCACTTTTTTTTAGAAATGTAATTGGTATATAATTGTAAATATCCGTTATCAAAATTTATTTTTTTACAGAAATCGGCACTTTATTTCTACTCACAAAGTACTATGAAAAAAACCGTTACGAGAATTATGACAACATTGTTTACAAACGAAGTAGCTACAAAATTCAGTTGGACTGGACAAAAAGAAAACAAACAGATTTAAAACATTGTTTTTATGGAAAATAATATATGGTAAGAATAGACTTATAATTTACTTAAATTGATAACGTCGTTTATGTAAAAGTATAGAGTTGTTGACATGTTACAAAACATTTGATAATGCCATTTTTTAATTTTTTTAATTATTTTCCATATGAGTAAAAAATTCTATTTTTTATGTAGGTAAATGTTAATACTGCTTTTTGAGATTTAAAGAAGTAAACATTTCTTGAAATATATTATAAAATTGTTAATAATGGCACGTTCAAACTTTATTTTTTGCATGACACGAAATTTTATATACTTAATTTTTTCTTTGAATTTCATTACATTTTAACAACAAAATATATTTACATTATCAAAGTTTAAATTTATTATTTTGTTCTATAATTACGTTTTATGATTATTTTAGGTGTTGTAAGAAGCAAGTTCAAGGATGTCACTGAGGGGGATGTAAGCGCACCTATTAAAATTTGGTTAGCTCACGCAACGGATCGACTAAAAAACAAGAGACAAGAATGATTATTTTCCTATAGCATTTAATTTGAAATTTAATGAAAAAAAAAAGAAGTCATGCATTTTATGTTTTTTTTTAAATAATTTCTGTTTATCAAGATATACCTTTATTGTCTGACGATTTTTTTATAATTTATGTTTATTGTGTGAGATATATCTTACAATTAGTTATCTAATCTAAACGATAAATACCGTTTCCTGAAAGATGTTTTTTTTTTAAGATTAGAAGATTTGCTCTACGAATTAAAAGATGTACGAAATTATGAATAAATATTTTATTTGATGAAAGTAATAAAATTATCATTTTTCCCATTTGTCCATATATCATATATCTTCATGCAGAGTAGCGATTACCGATCACATAACTTAATTGTTATAATATTAAATAATATTAAATAATATTACTTTTTAATATTCAGAATATCATTATAATATTAAATAATATTAATTCTTAAATATTTAGAATATTATTATAATATTAAATAATATTATATAAAATTATATTAAATAATATTAAATATATTAAATAATTTTTCTTTTCTCAAATAATATTTTAATAACATTAAATAATATTATTTATTTAATATTATATGAAGTGGACATATAACATCCACAGAATAGTCCCACGATATTAAAAAATATTATATCATATTCTAGGTATATTCTTAAATTATTCATTTAATATTCTAAGGATATACCAAGAATATTATTTAATATCAAATAATATTACGCGCTTATAGGGTTAATAAAGTTGTACTTTTTAAGGCGGTACTTCAAGGAACTTCTAACATTATTAATGTTCGGTATCACTGCACGTTGAACGATTGACTTCATTTCGCTGTACTAGTATTGTTTTTAATTTGGCTTTTACCAACCAAATTTTAATAATGTTAATAATTTCATTATCTGTTATGTTTACATGACTGTTCTTTGTGGTGAGTCTTACGGATTCTGAAATAATAATTAAGGAATATTATTTGATTGTTTTTTTTTTTAGATATCCTAGCAAATTGCTTTAAAATATCTTTTATTTTCTATTGCAATTCAACAATTTCTCAACAAATAAATTTTACTAAAATCTTGAGTGGTTTAAATATTCTCAATTTATTAATTAGTTTAAAAAATAAAATATAACCTTTCTAAGCATTATATAGAAATTAAGATAAAATTTGTAATACTTACTAAGGACTAACGCCAGGATTAAATCCTTAAAAATCAGGTTTTCCTTGTGCCCGTCCCAGCTGTATTCTCTTTCAATTTTCGGTGTTAAAATTTGGCACATCACTTTCTTGACAATAATTCGTAAATTACTACCGCCCATTTTTGACAATTCCGTAGCCTAAAAGATTATCATATAAAATATATGTATATATTTATTTATAATTATAGTATAATTTTAGTAATATAACAATCATTTTACCACATCATGGAATATTTGTTTATCTTGCAAAGTTCTCTCAATTTCTTGAAGCTCGATGTTTGATTTTACTGGTAAACTTTCTATGCATTGTAATGAAACTTTATTTGTGATATTTTGATTAGCATTTTCTTTATCAACGAGAAAATTAGGCTGCTTTAATGATTTTACGTGCTCATTTAATTCCCTCATTCGGCCATTAATGCTATGTAGGTGTCGTAGAACTTGACGTTAAAATTCTAAAAAATTCAAAACGTATAAATAACAGCATATTTTACGAATTGCTATTGCAAGTGAATTAGCAATATGCACTGAAACATATTTTCACAACACCTTCACGGAAAGTTCGACTTTCCCTAGGGAGAAAAGTAAACCCTGGCGTGAAATTGGCCACTCTCGCCCTTCTCTACAGGCATGGAAGTCGAACATTTCCGTAAAGATGTTGTAAAAAATATCGTGTGCACCTCGGGTCAAAAGCTTTTTCAAACTCGTGTGATTTGCCGCCCGAGTCGAAGGCTTGTTCGTTCGTTCCAATTAATATTCAATATTCGCTCGTCTACAATACTCGGTACGGATTACGGATTGCTCCTTCATGCTACGCAACTACGCAACGACTCTGTCTACGCGGTCTCGTCACGCTTCCCTTTTGTTAGCTTGCAAGGACCTCGGATTGGCCCGTTCTCGAGTCCTCCTATTGGCTGCCGCAAACCGGCAGCGCTGTCGGGAAGTTTGGCGGTAGGTCCGAAGTTATCGGGGAGACCATGGTAAATCGCTTACAGTAATCACGATGATTATCGTAGATACTAAATTTTTATCAAATTTTACGGGAGACCAGTGGCAACTTTCTGCCTGTATTATAGATACATGCCTGCTTGTGCAGATACTCCATTGAAATAATTATATTTATTCCTAAAAATTTTTATTAATGTTGATTTCTACGGTTGACAGATACAAATCATATTTTATTTCCTATTATCTCGATCGTTATGGAGGTTCTAGGGTTGAATATGCGCAAAATGTTTGCGGAATATTCATAAAATATTTTTGAAATATGCATAACATATTGTAGATACTTCAAAAAAATCACGAAATATTCTATAAATATTGCAGAAAAATTTTTAAAAAGTTTTTATTAATGTTTTTCAGAATATTTATATAATGTTCCAAAATATTCTTTAAATATTCCTAGAATAAATTAGAATGTTTTCAATATTTTTCCTAAAATGTTTATAGATTATTTTAAAAATATTCTACTAATATTCTAACGCAAAAAATATTCTATTAATATTCTGAAGATTTCACGTTCATCGCAATGTTCACAGATTATTATCGAAATATTCATGGCAATTCTAGAGAAAAGTTTCTCAGAATATTCATAGCACATGCTATAAATGTTTAAAAATATTAACAAAATGTTCTGTAAATATTCCAAATATTCTATATTTGTCAAAATATTTATAGAACATTCTATGCATTTTTTAAATGTACTACATTTATTAGAATATTTGTAGAATATTCTATGCATATTCCAAATAGACAAAATTTTATGGAATATTTATAGAATTTCTACAGAATATTCTGAATGACCCGTGAAATATTAAAATATTTATAGCTTGTTTATAGCACATTTCTTGCATATTCCATGCTGCATTTCTTGCATATTCCATGGGTGTCCGGGCGATCAGATGCGGACACTCACACCGGAAGAACTGAACACGGTACTTTTCCGATGGCTTCCGGTAGTGTAATCACTTCACTACCCGAAAAAGTGATGGCCGTCACGGCCGGCCGCACTGTGTCGCACCGCAGCCAACTCGCCAAGCTGAGCCCCTTCCTCGATGACAACGGCGTGCTCAGAGTCGTAGGGCGACTGAAGCACGCACTGATTCCGCACGACGAGCGACATCCAATGATCGCTCCCACGTCTTCCTGGCTCACTCGCCTGCTCGTGGAGTCTTGCCACCGACGAACACTCCACGGCGGAGTGCAACTAACGCTCGGTACACTCTGTCTCCGCCATTGGATTCCATGAAGCAGAGCCGTGGTAAAACGGCTGTTGCATCGGTGCGTCACTTGCATCCGATGGCGAGCCGCTGCTCTGCAACTACCGAGGGGAAATCTTCCACGAACGCGGATCACACCGACGCGCCCATTCCAGCGGACCGGCGTGGCGTGAATTATGCCGGCCCGATCTACATCCGCACGACCAAGGGGCGAGGACACCGAGCGCACAAGGCATTCATTGCTGTCTTTGTGTGCCTCGTCTCCAAAGCTGTGCCCCTCGAGGTAGTCGACTACACGATGGAGGTATTCTTGGCCGCTTTCCGTCGTTTCACAGCACCCCGGGGACTCTGCTCGGACATCTATTTCGACTGCGGCACCAACTTCATCGGGGCTGACCGGGCACTGCAGGATCTTTTCCGCGCGTCGTCACCCGACGGCTGGCGCATCGCTCACGACGTCTCCACACGCGGAATCCGATGACATTTCAATCCACCAGTCGCACCGCATTTCGGCGGATTCTGAGGCAGCGGTAAAATTCACTAATTGTAAGTTTCACCTGCGACTAGTCATCGGCGAGACGACCCTCATTTTCGAGGAAATGACCACCTTTTTCACTCAGGTTGAGGCTTGCCCAAATTCTCGGCCGCTCCAGGCCTTGTCCAATGACCCAGATGACATCTCGGCGTTGGCTGCGGGGCACTTCCTCATCGGTGCTTCTCTGCTGGCGGCCCTCGAGCCTTCGCTTGGAGAGAGGCCGGACAATACCCTCTCTTGGTGGCAACTGGTGCAAAAAATAACCCACAGTCAAAGTGGGGGGGCTAAAAAAAGATCAAAAATTTGTTTTTGATTTCCTAAAAAAACGAAAAACTACCGAACGTTTTGAATACAGTACCAAATACTACCAATCAATCACCAAACAATTGGTAAAAAAAAAATATCAATAATCCACTTGGGGGGCTTTGAAAATCTACTACTGAAAATCCAATAATATGTTTGGTGGTCGTTTGGTGGTGCTTGGTAATCCATTCCCGACGTTTGGTAGTCAAAACTGTAACTAATAATGCGAAAAAAAGACATATGCGCGTGAAGTTAGCCCCCCCTCTTGTAAACTCGGCTTTCCAGACTGCGTATATTGTTATAACTGTAAGCATTCGTTTGGTGGTCGCGTGCTGACGTTTGGTAGTCCATTCCCGATGATTGGTAGTCAAAACTGTAACTAATAATGCGAAAAAAAGACACGCGTGTAAAGTTAGAACCCTTTTTTATAAAATTTGGCTTTCCAAACTGCATATATTATCAAACCGAACAAGTAACATTCACTTTACCAATAAATAATTAATTATTTATATATTATTGCATATATTATTATAACTATAAGAATTTGTTTGGTGCATTTATTAATTAAAAATATAATTGTTAAAGAAGACAATAAAATATATGTGTGTAATCATGCGTTTAATATAAACTTGTACGATTGCATGTTTAATTATAATCATTAATATTTATTTAACGAGCATTTTATGATGTTTGGTAGTTAATTTTCAATAATTAATAATTAATAATTAAATACATATCAATCAAATTGATGTAATCCACTTCTAACATCAAAATGTTTCTTTCAAGCTTTTTTTATAATAAATCGATACAATAAAATAACATAAAAAGTTTTTTAAATTTTTCTTGTAGTCAGTGGCGGATTTACCAAACTTGACGCTCTACGCATTCGAAATTTTGCCGCCCCTCAAACTTGATTTTAGATTAATTTTAATTATCAATTTATACTTTGTTCACGTTACTCCAGTCTCGAAAACCTTCTGTCGACAGTTGAGAAGTTTCACCAATTAATCGGCACGCGCACGATACACAAAACAAAGTCTTTTTTATAGGAGAATAAATCAAATATTTCCGTAGCTGATTTTCTCCATTCGGAAATCGTCGATAAAACGCGCTTTCTACCTTTTTGAAAAAAAATCGATCTTGGTTACTAATTTTTTTAACTTTTTCATTATTAAACAATATTATTTTCATCACCCTGAGTGATTGGACGGAAAAACGTATGTAGCGTTTTCGTCTTTTTCAACAGCTCGTCTTCTTTCTTTCTTTTCTCTTTTCCAATCTTCTTATATTGATATATCCTCTTAGTCTTTTTCGACCGTCGCTTATTTTAATGCTGTACCCGTACCGACTCGGTTTGTAAATAAAACTAGAAATTAGACTGTCGATTGTCGGTGATCGGCATTGTTTTTGTCAGTTGTAAACTCTCAGGAAGAGCGGAGTGCGTTATTTTACTGCATTTAGGTAAAATAACAGTTATTCTAGTTTTATTTACATACCGAGTCAGTACGGCATTAAAATGAGTAATGGTCGAAAAAGACTAAGTGGATATCAATATAAGAAGATTGCAAAAGAGAAAAGAAAGAAAGAAGACGAGTTGTTGGAAAAGACGAAGACGCTAAATACGTTTTTCCGTCCAATCACTCCAATCACTCAGGGTGATGAAAATAATATTAACAAGCCCATTCTCAAGGGCCACATACAAAATACAACCAAAAGTGAAATTTGTAGTACTTCGAGCCAAGGTTCGAGCACTATATCAGAACAAGCACTATATCAGTCACAAAAACAAGAGATTACACTGTCATTGACTACAGAAGACGTAAGTGGCTTAGGTTTAGGCTCGGTGAGTGACGATCCCGCGGAATGGAGAATTATTAACGACAATTTAATTGACCACTTACTTTCGAAGGAAATTAATCAAAACTTGCATGCCGATTTCTCGTTGTCGAAGACTCGTTTCGGTAACCAAGATCGATTTCTTTCAAAAAGCGCGTTTTATCGACGATTGCCAAATGGAGAAAATCAGCTGCGGAAATATTTAATTTATTCTCCTATGAAAAAGACTTTGTTTTGTGTATTATGCCGATTGTTTGGTGAAACTTCTCAGCTGGCGACAAAAGTTTTCGCGACTGAAATAACGTGAACAAAGTATTGAGCGGGCACGAAAATTCAAAAAAGCATCTTCAGTGTCAAATTGCGCTAATAAAGCGCAGTCGCGCGATAGGAAGAGTTGACTCCGGTCTTTGTACACAAGTGAAGAACGAAATCGAATATTGGATGAATGTATTAAAAAGAGTGATTGTTGCCATAAAAGCCCTTGCTAGTCGTGGCCTTCCATTCCGAGGATCGTTTGAACGTTTTGGTTTTTTGAGAAACGGCAATTTTATGATGACCTTGGAAACGATCACCGAGTTTGACCCGTTCCTGTCGACGCACATAGCACAGTGTGGAAATCCTGGTAGTGGAAAAACTTCATACCTCTCCTCAACGACTTGCAATGAGTTCATTAATCTAATCGCATCAAAAGTAAAAAATACTATTGTGAGAGAAATACAAGCAGCCAAGTACTTCTCGATCGTAGTCGACTCAACGCCAGACATAGCTCACATCGACCAGCTCTCTTTCATTATTAGATATGTAAAAGAAGATGGTAGCTCGATCGAACGCTTTCTTGGTTTTCTACCAAACGTTGGATACAAATCTGAAGAACTCGAAACAGCTGTAACTTCTATGCTCGCATCGTTGAAAATTGACATAAGCAACTGCAGAGGACAATCGTACGATAATGTTAGCAACATGTCTGGTATCTACACTGGATTACAAGCACGATTAAAACGATTGAATCTTCTTGCCGATTATGTACCTTGTGCGGCTCATTCGTTGAATTTGGTTGGAGCCTGTGCCGCGGAATGTGTCACAGAAGCTGCATCGTTTTTCAGTACTTTTCAAAGTTTGTACACTTTCTTACCACTTTCTTCGCTGCATCTACTCGACGTTGGGACCTCTTATCATCAAACGGCAAAAGTAGTACGAAAGTTTTAAAACGAGTCGATGGAACTCGATGGTCATCTCGCCATGACGCTTGCGATAGTTTGTGTAAGAACTGGGATGGTGTATTGCAATCTTTGATGATAATGATCGAAGATGTTCATGAAAAAGTGGTAACTCGATCCGAAGCTGCTGTATTAAAAAAACAGCTTGGCCGATTCGAAACAGTGTTTATGGCCATATTTTGGAACTCGCTATTGGATTGATTTAAAGCAACGAGTAAAGTACTACAAAGTGTAGATATCAACGTAGGAGTTGCTGTAGAGCTTTATTGTTCGCTAATCGATTTCATAGAAAGTTTAAGAAATGATGAGATGTTTGAAGTGTACGTAGAGAAAGCCAAATGCATAATTCCTGAAGAGTACGAATTCGATAGCAAACGAAGCTGCAAACGAAAGCTTCAATTCGGTGAATCGAAAGAGAACGAAGTCATCATGACCGGAAAAAATTAATTCAGGGTGGAAACTTTCTACGCGATATTAGATCGCATCAGATCTGAATTAGAGAAACGGCATTCAGCGTATGAAAATGTCTTCAAACGCTTCGATTTTATTAGAAACCTTGTTCACTTGTCAGACAGCACGATACACGAAGAAGCTACGAAACTTTACAATTATTACGCCAAAGATTTAGAAGACTTATTTGCCATTGAATGTGTGCACTGTCGTCAGTTTCTTAACAAAACTGGCTCAAAGGATAAACTAAAACTGATCGACCTTTGTACGCTTATACGCGATCAAAATTTGTTATCAGTATTCCCTAACATCGATATAGCTTTGCGAATATCTTTGTGTATGGCCGCCACAAATTGCTCAGCAGAACGATCCTTTTCCGCTTTAAAACGAATAAAAACGTATTTGCGATCATCGTTGGAGGAAGAACGTTTAAATTCATTGGCAATATTGGTCATTGAAGCCGAACTTATGATGAGCCTAAAATACGACATTATTGATGATTTTGCAAGCCTAAAATCTCGCCGTAAACCACTTGATTATTAGGTAAATGTCAACATTGTTCATTACAAAACTTTCTAAAGCTGTATCTACTTGTTTTTCATTATTTATGAAATATGTTACAGACCCCTACCACTTCCACGTGCTCACCAAATTTGGAAAGAAAAATTACAATCTCGCCCAAAAATTTGCCGCTTCCAAAAATCTGCCGCCCTACGCTTCAGCGTAGTTAGCGTAAGTGGGTAAATTCGTCACTGCTTGTAGTCATATTTCATAGTTATTTTTCGAAATGTCAAAGAATATATAATCTTTTAATTTTTATAATTGTAGAGCGTAATTAAAATAACGACTAATTATGTTTTGTGATTTTTACGACTATGCACATTGAATAATACAAAAAATATATATGTGTAGTATAAAAATTAGAATTAGTCGTTAATGGAAAAAACCTTAATAATCGCGTTAAGATTGATCAATTCCTTTTCAAAAATTTCTGTCAATGACTAGGAGTACTATAAATACCCGTTTGCTAAGTTTGCTAATAGTTTAATATTACATGATCTCTCTCTCTCTCTCTCTCTCTCTCTCTCTCTCTCTCTCTCTCTCTCTCTTTCTCCTCTCTTTCATTTGACCATTATAAAACAAAATATATTTGTTATTTATATAGTTTTTATTTATATGCATTTTTATATAAATACATATACATTTATTTCTTCGAACTTATTATAATTGAAGATGCAGGTAGATTCAGCGTTACTTGATTGGCGTAGGATACGTGGAGGTCGTTAAAATAACTTGTAGAATGGAAGATTCGTTTAAACAATAGTGTATTATGATAACTTTTACATGAACTGTTACAACTAAACGCTTTGTTAATATTATAACTTGAGTAATGTACGATGGTGCTTCTAGACTATTCGACTGATTTAGAAGGATGTGGAAAGCTTCGGATGTAGAAGGATACTTGGTACTTCTGTAGGATGGTACTTCTCACTCTAAACCGGAAAGTAGTGTTGAGTCCACGTCCGAAGAATAACTGAGCGCGTCCCTTGGGATGCTCCTTATATTCCCATTTTTCTTAAGGCGGGAAAGGTCGAGTGGAAGGATTGAGATATGGAAAGGATGAGTTGCGTCATCGGTCCCATCTTCGATTTCTCTTCTTATATGGTCATATTTTCCTTTGTGGTCGAGTGGAAGGGTTGCGTCGTCGCGTCCGCTTTTGATTTCTCTCCTTATATGGTCATCGAGTGGAAGGGTTGAGTTGGCAAGAAATGGAAGGGTTGCGTCATCGCGTCCGCTTTCGATTTCTCTCCTTATATGGTCATGTCCCTGTTTTCCCTTTTGTATGGTCGTGTGACTTATCGGGTTGCGCTGGTAGTTCGAGAGTTTTTCTGGAAAGGTTTGAGAAAGGGTTGCAGGATTCTCTTGGGGGGGGGGGGGCGGAGGTTGTGAGTTCCATCGCCGGTAAATTAGGTTCTTATGGCTAAAGTTAAGGTAGGCCTCGTGGGCATCGCAAAGGCTTATACTTATTACATTACATGTTATGTGGTATACGACTAATTCTATCGCGTGAAATCTGATTGTTGGTAAACGGTCTTATGATGGTACTATAAGTTCGGCCGTCGGTAAATGGTCTTACTGATGGTAAGTTCGATTGTCGGTAAGTAGTCTTACTGATGGTAAGTCCGACTGTCGGTAAGTAATCTACTGATGGTATTGTCGGTAACTGATCTACCGATAATAAGTTAGATTGTCGGTAACTTATCTACCGATGGTAAGTTAAGATTGTCGGTAACTTTTCTGTTTAAGTTTTAAATTTTTCCGAAGGTGTGGTAGGGTGGACGTAACATCTTCCCCCCTATTTTAAAATGTTGGTGTTTGTACCAGCATTTTGTTACTTCGGTACTTTTTATCGTTGGGAATTTACGTATATCTAGGGGTACGGTTATCATCTTATTAGTCTAGGATTACATTTTGTTTTTTTATTAGCTACTTATTGTCGTGTAAGTACTTTCTGAGTTTGCCATAGTCCATTTCCTTGACGTCGCCGTTGCTAGTGCTGGGGTCTCCCTTCGCGGGGATGAGTGTGGCTATCTCGAAAGGTGGTGTCTCTGGGTCGGTGTTTTCAGCGGGGGTGGGCCTCCTGTTGCTGAGGTGCAAGAGTAGGTGGGTAGTGGAATTCCACACTGCTCCTAGGAAGTGTATGCTCCAGCCGTAAACAGAGTGAAGCGCGTAACCTCTGATGATTGAATCAATTATCAGCTTGGCTAGTCGGAATAAAAGGATGATGGCCAGTACTCCGGCGCTTGCCGATTTGAATGTGACAAAACCGTTTCACAGACGTTGTCCGGTGCTTTCCACGATTTCCTTCAGTGATTCTTCGTCCATTAGGTTGTACAGCGAGACACTGCCGCGAGGGATGTGGCGGCCCATTACTCCTTATACCAATGTGTCATCGCTGGCTTCTCGATGGGGAACATTATGTGGTTGCGGAGGTAATCGAGATCCTGTGTGGAGTATATGCCGTTAGTGGCGAGGTTGGTTGGGTTCATGTACTTCCATTGTGGTTTACTTAATGGTTGGATCGTGGGTGGCGCCAATGCTTCCACCGGGCGTGGCATGAGCTTGAACCATGCTTCGTCTATTCTGTACATGGTGAGTAGGAGTTCGTTGCAATCTCTGATCGTGCCACTTTTTGTTAGTACGCGGAATTTTGGGAGTAGGAAATACGACGCGTTGCTGTCCGAGACAGGCAATTTATTGTAACAATTTTCTGTCTGTTTTATCCTGCACGTGACTGGCACGCATTTTCGTATATATATGACTTCCCCGGCGGTGATCGCAGTGTATCCCGGTGACTTCATGATCCGGTAGGCCATTTCGTCGGGGGCGATGCTGACGAGGGATAGGGCATTCTCCAGTATTTGTTTTTCTAGAGCGCATTTCTGGCTCATTATGTCTCGATACATTTGCGTTAGTTGCGTCCTCATATCTTTCTCGACGTTAATGAATTTGCTATTCACGTACGTAAAGATATCAAGGTTGTCGATTAATATGCCGGTCTGGATCTTGAATGTGAGTCCCGGCTTAATCTCGAGGATGAACAGTTTCGGGTGTCCCGTCTGAATTATCTTATATCCGCATATCTCGTCTCCGTGGTCTTGGCCAGGGCAAAGGTGATGTTTCTTGTTGTTAGGGTATAGATAACGGGGGTTTCCTTCTGACCTGGTTTCGGTGAAACTCGGTGGGCTTTTCCTTCGTAGAGTACGTCATATTTATTAAATTGGCAGGTGTCGGTCGAGAGTGTCTTCCAGAAGGTCATTGTTCCATCTGCGTCGTAACACTCGCCTTCTATGGCTGGACAGCGGGTGCCGGAAGGCAGGATCACCTCGTCTGTTGAGTGCTTTACTGGTAGCTCCATTCGCTGTGTGGTTATCTTCACTGTTGCTTGTACAAAAACGTCGTTCCAAGTGCCGAGGGGGTGGTCACTGTATTGCGCTCCCTCACAATTTCCGTCCATGGTCAATGATCCCGCCATAGTGATGGCTCGCGTGGTGGTGGCGTTTAATTTGATGCCATCTATGATTCCGCTGACACCACCCAGATAAAGGGATCCGCTGTCCTGCATTTTGCGACAGGTGTCGCCCGATATTTCGCGTATATATTCGTACTTCCCACTTAGTACTGCCGAGTTGTATGAGGACCACTTGCAGTATTTATATCTCAATTGACTTCTATTTTACACTGTATTCCAATAGTGTGGTCGAACTCGCTCAGTTGCAAGAGTTGCAAGTCTCTTCTGTGACGGGTTCCAGATCCTCCAGTTCGCAGTCCCCGATGTCGGTAAGTGACAGCGTCGTCACGTTCAATCCTTCGCCTCTGCAGTCGAAACCCAGTCAGCCATGTGCTAGGGTGCCGATTATGGTCATGATGACAATCCACACGGTGAGCTCCATGGTTGCGTGGTGGTTCAAGCTGTATTGCGGCTGGCGGTCGTTGAGTTGTGTTTATATACAAGGTTTTATGGCTAGTATTATAGCTACGTGGGGTGGGGGAAGATACATTGTAGAGGAGTCCTTAGTTTCTATGCGCTGTGGAGGGGGTTTTCTTAGGTTCTAGCTAACTTTAATTTGTCCACATGTACTACCCTGAGCTTATTGCCTACTTGGAGCTTAATATTATTATTTTTTTGAGTCTCTATTTGTTCGAGATTCCGTTATCACGTTGCGCCACATTATCAGATGGCAGCATTGATCGAGTATCGACTGGCCGGATTCACGCGGCAGCGATCGCAAGCACGGGCGCGAGCGTCGTCGTCTTCTTCCGCACGACGAAGACAGTAGAAATATGGCCGCGCAGTGACAAGACGCATAACGTGTGCTACGTGCGTACAAGTTGTGACTCCACATTGAAGTGCATACCGCAGTGACCAACGCTGCCTAAAGACATTTCTAAGGTGTAAAAGAGACCGCTCAGCTCAGCTCTGGTACATCAACACGACGACTCAGGCTCACACGTGCGCGAGTGCCGACCGCCACGTGTCTTACCGGCTCACGGGCTATTCATCACCAGGAGAGCGATTAATATAATTGCCTCTCGAATTCACGGACAATCAAAAGACTTCTCTTTATATACAGCTCATCGTTTCTCAGGTCAGATTGTACATATTTGTTGACGCATTAAAGACGGCTCAGATTGTGTTCTGAGTTACACAAAATTAAAGGAATAATGAATTAACACCTTCCACGCACGTCCTTCTCATCCCGCTTCCATCGCCGGGATAAATCAGCGATTTCGCGAACACTATTATTTTATAAAGACCTGTATACTGGTCGTCCAATTTGCCTTTATTTGGCTTTTTTAAAAAATATACGCGGTCTCCTACTCTAAAGGTGCGCGCATTCATTCTTTTGTCGTAGTATGTTTTGGATCGTGCTTTGGCGCGATTGAGGTTTTCGCGGGCATTATCCTATGTGTTGCGCAGTTTCTCGAATAGCTGTTCAAGGTAGTCAACATAGATTTCATTAAGTTCGCCTTCCAGGGGCGGATCGCTCAATAGGGCGCGCGCAGTTTTTCCGAAGATTAATTCGTACGGTGTGTATAATGTACCCTCGTGAACGCTAGTATTATACGAGAAGGTCGCAAATTTCAGATATTCGTTCCAATCGTTTCTTTCGCAAAATTGTTTTAGATATTCCCATAGTACGTGATGCGACCGTTCCACGGAACCGTTTGATTGTGGCCTATAGGCCGTCGTTTTATACTGGGTGATGCGGAATTTCTTGGCGATGTTACGCATGAGTGCGTTTATGAAATGACTACCCTGGTCCGTGAGCCAAGCTCTTGGGGCTCCGTACACGCAGATGAAATCTTTGGCAAACGCGTCGGCTACGTCTACGGCGGATGTGTTTTTTAAGGGGATGGCTAGGGAGTATTTTGTGAGGAGGTCGCGGCAGTGTGGTCTAGTGGTAGAGCACCAGCCTCGTAATCTGAGGAACCAGGTTCGCAATAACAGGAGCAATAACAGGTCTGTGATGCCCTTAAATGTTCTGGGCCGCACGCGCGCTACACTGAAGGAATCAGCGTGTGTTCCCTGGCCGAAAGGCCCGGGTAACCCGCTGAACCTCCTTCGTGCTAGGGATTGGGGCTTGCAATTGTTCCCCATGAACGAGGAATTCCCAGTAAGCGCGAGTCATAAGCTCGCGTTGATTACGTCCCTGCCCTTTGTACACACCGCCTGTCGCTACTACCGATTGAATGATTTAGTGAGCCAGTCGGGGTAATCGTGATGCCTTCGAGTCCACTAGAGCCATGTAACATGGAAAGTTTTTTTCCGAAAAACTGCGCCTCTCCGTGCAAGATAGGTTCTTATGCGGAATAAACTGGGCTCCGTCTGTCGAAAAGATACGTTAAGCCGTTGGTCCAAAGGGTTAAAAAAAGGAAATGGTAATTTTTCCAGCTGCTTCTTTAACATCGTATGCGATGAAAAAAAAAAAAAACGGTTTTGGATCGTGAGAATGTGTAGGAGTGTATTGGTGGTGGGCAGGAGTCCCATGATATCCATAGATATCTTATCGAAAGCTGCTCCTGGTGTATCGGTGAGCACCATTGGTTGTCGCGTTTTAACACGGACTAACTTCTTTAATTGGCAGCTCCTGCAGTTCTGGATAAATCTTTGAACGTTGGTCTTCATTCCCGGCCAATGATACTTTTCCCTGAGTCTTCTGTACATTTTAGTGACTCCCTTATGTCCTCCGACTGCTGACGTGTGGGATTCTTTCAGAATGTCGGGCTTCTCGTTGTCCAACGGCATCGAGATGTGGTTTTTACATATTAAGATTTGGGTGGGGTTGTCCTGGAATGTGTCTTCCAATATCCGCGGACCGTGGGAAACATCATACCATCTATGCCTCCCTTGCATATGGCGACGGTGGATAGATCCATTTCGGTGCACACATCCAGTAAGGATGAGATGGCTTTCTTCACCCATTTCCTCTAACAAGGGAACGGTTGGAAGTGTCCCTATGTTGTACGCTGTCGTTTTGTGAACATGTAAGTGCATTTTTATTGTTAATTTTTATTGGTTTCTTACGTTTGTTACTTTTTTCTTTGATATTGAATATTGAATATAATTTTGTATTCAGCTTTTACTCAATTTTTTGCCAGTTTTGCTAGTGACTATATAATCCTTTTTGTTCATAAAATGTCACGTTGTAAGCACCTACTATAGTATATTGTGCACCAAGTAGAGAAAGCAACGTTTTTCAGACGAGTGTGAGGTTTGCCACCCGAGCCAAAGGCGAGAGCGGCAAATCACACGAGTCTGAAAAAGCTTCCGATCCAAGGTGCACACAATATTTTTCACAACACTAGTTGAAAAGTTCGACTTTCATGCCTAGAGAGGGGCGAAAGTGACCAATTTCACACTAGGGCGGCATAGCGGGCGGAAAGTAACCACTTTCCTTTCTAGGGAGGAAAGTCCAGGCATGGAAAGTCGAACTTTCCGTGGAGGTGTTGTAAAAAAATTATTTTTAGTTAATAAAGTTAATTTTTTTGTTTGCTTCAAATTTCAGATTACCTCCTTGTCAGAGTATCAGAATATTTGAAAATGCGGCAAGATTCAAAACTTCAGAAACGTGGGTGAAAAGATTTAAAATTACACATAATATTGTGTCTCGGAAAATAACTAAATTTGTAACAAGAAAATCTTTGCTATCAAAAGAAGATTTGGAAAATAAGTGCGACACATTTATTACTAACGTAAAATATTACATTGATCAATATAGAGTGGAAAATATTTACAATTCGGATAAGAGTGGATTCCAGTTAGAATTTCACTCCGGTCGTAGTTTATCACATAAAGGTGTAAAAAAGGTAGAATCTGTAGTACAATCTATATCAGCAACTACACATAGTGGTTACACTATACAGCCAACTATTTCCGCTGATGGTAGATTATTGTCGCCTCTTTTTATTACATTGAAAGAAGTTACAGGAACGTTTGGTCCAAGAGTGCAAGAAACATTATTCAACGCGCCTAATATTTTTGTTACGGCTTCAAAATCAGGCAAATTAACATAAAATCATGTAAAAACTTGGTTAAATGATGTATTTTTTCCGAATGTCGGGCCAAAATCTGTATTATTATTAGATTCATGGAGTGGGCATTGTCCTAATATAATTGCAGAAACTAAACCAGATAGTGTAACTGACTTTGTTTCATTAACTATTTCGGCCGGTACAACGGGAAGAATACAACCATTAGATGTATACGATTTCCGAATGTGGAAAAATTTTATTAGATATTTTTCTGATATGGTTATGATGTTAAACCTTGCAATAGATCTTCATGTTCGAAATAATATCTTGAAATTGCAGTTATTAACGCACAATCAATTTTCATCGCCTAGGTTTCAAAATTTATTTAAATCTGCATGGTTTAAAAGTGGATATATACAGAATAGGGCAAGTGAATTTCAAACACCAGTCGAATTTTGTTTCAAGGGTAATTTTAAAGTATAAAGTAGGCATACTATAGAGTGTTTTACTTACAGGAGCGATTTGCGGCGGGTCGGAGGCAGGAAGCGAAACGCGTGGGGGCCGCCGCAAGCGGTGGGCGAGGGGACGGCGACGGCAGACGGGTGCCGCCCCTCCGCTGCTACTGTCTCTCCGCCGATATTTTTGCGGGAAGGGATAGGGGGGGGGGGCCGCGAGGGGCGCCACTCCGAAATTCCTCTCTCGCGCTTTTCAGGGTGGCAGAATGCGAGTTATTACAGTAAACGTTGCGCGGTTATCTACTGCCCTATTGACCCCTACATACGCCGAGCGATAAGCGCGAGACAACGTGAATTATCTCTTGCAATTATATAATTAATTTGAAATTTGCTGCCCTATTGACCTCTACATACGTCGAGCGATAAGCGCGAGGCAACGCGAATTTTCTCGCGCAATTATATCGTCAGTTTGAAATTTGCGAAGGGCGAGAGAACGTTGACGCTCGTGGTTCGCGCGGTACATCCGTATGGAGAGAAAGAGTGCCATGGAGACATACGCCGAGCGATAAGCGCGAGACAACGTGAATTATCTCGCGCAATTATATAATTAATTTGAAATTTGCTGCCCTATTGACCTCTACATACGTTGAGCGATAAGCGCGAGGCAACGCGAATTTTCTCGCGCAATTATATCGTCAGTTTGAAATTTGCGAAGGGCGAGGGAACGTTGACGTTCGTGGTTCGCGCGGTACATCCGTATGGAGAGAAAGAGTGCCATGGAGAGTCAAATGAAGGATAAGGAAGTTCTAATGTCGTTGTTGGACGAGCCGTTCGAGGATCAGGTCGTAGAAGTCGAACGCACCTCGACGGATATCGAGTCGGTCAATTTCGCTTTGCTCGATCTGCTGCGCGAAATTTGGAATCCTGAATGTTCGGCGTCGCAGAATTTGAGACTGCTGTTCGCAAGCGTTTCGAAATACCTGACAACTACGAATCAGAAGCGAAGCGATTGCGACGTACGTCGTATGCGCGAGGGCAGCAACATAAAGAGCGTGCTAACGGAACTGCATAAATTGTGGCTGAAGGAAGGTCATAAGAGTCCTACCTGTTCCGTGAATGAAATGTATAATTTTATTCGTGATCGACTTTCGTCGAAGCTGTATTCGTCATTAGTAAGTGATCTAATGACACATAATACTTTTTACGAATGGACCAATTATCACGACAGATACGTCAAAAGTTTACCCGATTTCGACGGATCATTCGTACAGCGTGGAGAAGCGGGACGAGAACGACGAGGAGGAGGAGGCAGGATGCGGCGGCGGGCTCGACGCGTTGTTCGACCTGACGGAGTCTGGTCGCGATCTCGATCGTATTCCGCAGTATATATCGAAGATGAAGGATCGACGGATGCTTACAGTGAAGTCGCCCGGGGAGATCGGATCACAGTTGATCCGTCTGGACGTCTACGACATCAAGGATATCGCGAACAAGGAGAGGCGTGATTGGTGCAAATACGCGAAATTGCGGTCTCAGATCTTGACCGCTTTGTCGCGTACGGATCGCAAGCGACTGTTAGTGCGCCAATTACTGGATCAAGCGGCGAACGATTTGAGGAAGATTCCCGGAGTTACGAAGGAGACGAGGAACGTCATACATGAAAGCGGCAGGAGCGGCGTTTAAATATATCGCGAATACGAATACGTTTTTGTTACGGTTCAGATAAAATGAAGATATGTACTTCTTAATAATGTAATAATTATAAAGTTTGATTGTACTTATAAAATATGTGAGCGGTTATCTGCTGCCCTATTGACCCCTATATACGCCGAGCGATAAGCGTGTATTCCGTGATTATCTGCTACTTTATTGACCCCTACGTACGCCGAGCGCGAGACAACGCGAAACGTGCGTTATCGACGAATATGTCTGACAATAAATATGATTACTGTTAATGGTGATGGTGGTGGTAGCGGCGTCGACTTCTCGCGATCCTCTCGAGAGACAGTCGCAAATCGTGAAATTAATCGGTTCGAGCGAAGTTACCGCTAATCATACATAAAATTAGGTTAGGTTTATGCAGTTATCGTAGTGTGAACATTTTGATTGATTATCGCTCAGATTGTTGGAATTGACCCGACAACGTTTCTTTAATATTAATTCGCGTTGAACTACTCTTTTAACCAATTGTTAATTATTTTGTTTTTGCGTTATATTAAAATATTCATAGGCTCTACTAATTGACATAGCAAATAATAACTGATAACGCTAGGTTGCACAGATCTTATTTAATCACAGTAACGGATAAGGAAAAAAAGTATGACAGCGAAGGTTAAAGATTGATAAAACATATATTTTGCCTTGAAATGCACATTAAGGCAAACAGAAAAACTAATATAGAAACTACAGCACCATCGTACATATATTTTGCCTTGAAATGCACATTAAAGCAAACAGAAAAACTAATAGAAACTACAACACCATTGTTTTATTCATTCAACGTCTACAGCTTCGGTATCGTCATCTGCATCAATTTCTCGATTTTTGGAAGCGCTTGACAGATCTTCAGGTTCAGCTTCCGTTGGGATTCGTATTTCACCTATTTTCGCCCTTATTATGCGCGCCTCAGATTCCATCCTTCGCACATCGATATTTGTTTTCGTGACAACCGTGTTCTGGATACCATGTATAAGCTGTATGGACTTGTATCTGAAAACATACAAAAAAATTAATCGCGTTCGCTAATTGTTAATCGCGTCCGCTAATTGTTTGCGAGTGAGAAAAAAAATACTTACATTTTTTGATAAATTTCATTTCTTTTCTTTATGTTATAATTTAATGTTATACACTTCGAACTGTTCTTTCTCATGTCTTTCACTACTTCGTACAACTTCGCGGCGTTTTTCACCAATAAAGTAGTATTTCTATTAAGACTTTCAACGTCTGTATTCAAAATGTCGCACGCCTCTACCAGAAGTTTTAAGTCCTCCATAGTGAAACATTTTAACGGTAGTTCACGAATCGAGACCGCTTATATACTCGTCAAAGAGAAATAATTTTTACGTTGCGAGTGTGAAAATAGATTTATCTTCGAACGTCAGTTCCTGTTTTTCCTACATTATCACACGAAATTTTAATAAAGCATTAAATTTCATATATAAAATATATATATATTTATGTAATTAACCTCTCATCCGCGTCGCAATATCTATTTCCACTTCCTGTTTTTCCTACATTATCACACAAAAGTTTAATAAAGTATCAAATTTCACATATAAAAGGTATATATATTTATGTAATTAACGTCTCATCTGCGTCGCTATATCTATTTTTGCATAAATTTTTACATACTTACTGAGACCTCTCACCCGCGTCGCGATATCAATTTCCGAATCTTTAGAATTAATATCTTTTATATGTATATTATTACTTGAAGATATTTCTTAACAATAATTATTATGTTTTACATATATTAAAGTCTATGTTTGAATGTACTAGAATGATGCTGAATATTATACAAATGCAAGTTCATCTTTGGTGTTAACGTCAAAGCGAAATCGTTACGTTCGCCTTGTCGATGCTCATTTTCAGCGTCTCGCGAATTGACACCTTTACTGAGACCCTCCCACCCGCGTCGCGATCGCTGAAAAAAAAGGAACGCATTGCTCGATACGACGATCAATCGCGCTTCGATCGGGAGGTGACGCTTATCGCTTCTCGAGAGGTCAGGGAGCAAAAGTATCGTTCTTTCTCTCGAGAATGTCGTTCGTGCGCGTAATTACGTGTGCGATTATTATCGTCGTGGCGGTAAATTGTAATTCAAATGAAAATGAGACTGTGATCAGTTATCTGCAAAAATATGGCTATCTGGATAACAACAACGGTGCACAGTAATCATCCTACAACACTACGCAGGAATTACATCGAGCCATCTCACTGTTTCAAAAATTCTATCGACTACCCGGCGACGGCGAACTAAACGAAGAGACGCTGAATCGAATGCGCGCACCGCGATGCGGCGTCGAGGACATTTCGGAGCGCACGTTCGCTCCGCTTTCGGACAAATGGCCGAAAAAACATCTCAAATGGAACTTTCATCTGGCCAACAACTTGATCTTGAAAACGACCCAAGCCGCGTTCGATCTGTGGGCAATGAATTCGTCATTGACGTTCGAGCGCGATTCGCTGAATCCCGATATTCTGATATTGTTTCGTGAGGGGCGTCACACGATGCTAAACTCCCGACGAAACGACCTGTGTTCGGCTTTGTTCAAAGGTCCCCACGGAGATGTTGCTCACGCGTACTTTCCCACCGGAGAACCTACTTATGTCTCGGAGGTGCACGTGGACAAAGCGGAGACGTGGCACATCCAGCTGAATAAGAATCCTCCGGGAACGTACAATTTACTTCAGACGCTGACGCACGAGATCGGGCACGCTTTAAGCCTGCCGCACAGCTTCCGTAAAGATTCGGTGATGCACGCGTACGTGCCTGAAAATACATTCCCCGTTCAACTCAGCCTAGAGGACGTTCTTTCCATACAACACCTGTACGGTGCTAAAGAAAACGCTAGTGATCTTCTGAAAGTAGAGATTTCAAGCTTTAAAACCCTTTTTTTAAACTTAAATTTTGTTTATTTTCAACGAAGATACAGCTGCTCAAATTTTGCCTAGTTTTTAAGAAAATTTAAGTGTTCCTTTAATTTTTGTGACGAGTGTATATATATATATATATATATATATATATATATATATATATATATATATATATATATATATATATATATTTTTTTTTTTTTTTTTTAATTACTTTGTTTACTTTCTTTAGAAATTTAAAAATCAAGTACAGAATGCTCCAGTTTTTCTTTTTTATTATATCAATGACATCCACCTCCTCGTGATAGCCAATCGCTCGGAGATCACGATCCATAATCATTCTATTCTCATCGTATTTACTGCAGTTAGTCAAGAGATGGTAAAGGTCCTCGCTCTCATGGCCGCATTCACATCGATCCTCCAAGACATAGCTCTTTTTTTTCAAAGAAGATCTCAGGTTGAAATGGTTTGATCTAAGTCTATTAAACATCGTGACAAAGTATCTTTCCCTGTTTACTTTATGAAACCAGGGTCTCCTTGCATGGCGATCGTAAAATGTTCAAAAATAGAAAGATCCCTTGTGAGCCGAGTCTCTAATGATAGATTCCCGTGTAGCCTCCCACGTAGTCCTCCTGACCTCCGCCAGTAGGTCCCCCGTTGGGACCAAGATACTCGGATCGGATTCTTCAAAAGTCCTCCTTTGCTAGAGAGTCCGCCAACTCATTTCCGGCAATGCCGCAGTGAGAAGGAATCCAGACGAGAATCACTCGTTTATTATGCACTTGCTTAAGTTCATATATAAGCCTCCTGGTCTCCGTAGTGTAGGGATTCTTATGGACATCAATATGGTTATTACGTATGGCCTCAAGGGCCGATTTGCAGTCCGATAGAACGACCACATTGCTTCCTCTATTCTTCCTTTGCGCGATCATCAATTGCAGAGAAGTCTTGATTGCAAAAGTTTCCGCCGTGAATGAAGAGCATCTAAATGGCAAACTGATCTTATACGCAATGTCCTGATCGCATATAACGATAGCCGCACCCGTCGATCGTCTCTGCTCATCAAAGGATCCATCGGTAAAAATAATTTCCGGCGATGGATTCAATTCATATTTGTCGATGATGTCCCGGATGAGAGAACAGTCGGAGTAGGTCGCATTTCTCTGTCTTACCCTTCCAATCGAAACGTCCGCCGTAGGCCTAAACGTATGGGCACCAAAGTTACCCTGGAAGACCTCAGGTCTCCTTGGAGGGCCAATACATGTTCTAAGATTGCGAATTCTCCCCCAAATGAGAGACAATAGAGACATCTTATACATAGGTTGTCGAAATCTAGAATAGCACTCCGAGTCATAGGCTCGTTGTATCCTCTCACACAGACCATTTACATTGTAGGCAATGGACCGGAGAACAAAGTGACTGCCAAGCATATTCGCTCGCTCCCTCAGTAATCTGACCTTTGCCTCAGCCACAAGGACGTTGTTGGGGGTAGAGTTTCTAAAGCCCAGAGCAGTGCGTATTCCTTTGTACTGCATTCGCTCGAGTTTAAGCTGGAAAGTGGCGTCTCTTGGGAAGTAGACAAAACTGCCATAGTCGGTGATCGACCTAACTAGGCTCTTATATAACATAAGTGATGTATTTACTTCAACACCCCTTGAAACAGAGCATAAATATCTAATGATGGAGTTGGCTCTATCCACCTTACCTCTCACAGCATTTACCTGGCGATGAAAAGTCAATCTGTTATCAAACCAGATGCCTAGGAATTTTGCACCTTCGCTGTTAAAAACGTCACTGTCCCGGACACGGATACTGAGGCTCTTATCCACGAATCCACTTCTAGAGAATTCCACCAATACTGTTTTCTTGGGCTCGATGTCCAAGCCGATCCGCTGCAATCTCTCCACTATCATGTCCACGGCCCGCTGTAGAAGCTCGCGATTACGTCGCCGATTAGGTCCCGAAACATACAGGCCGATATCATCCGCGAACTCGACCGCCTCAACTCCCTCCGGAAGGTCAGAGCACAACCCCTGGGTATACAAAGAGTACAACACTGGACTTAGGACGGCGCCCTGCGGGAGCCCTTTAAAAACATGACGATCCACAGATTCCCGGGAACCGACTATAAATCTCACCAATCTCGAATACAGCCAGTAGCTAACGAACCTGAGGATGCCCACGGGGCAGTTTAGCGCCCTCAACTTGTCCAGCATGACGCCGTACACCACGCAATCGTACGCCGACGACACATCCAGAAAGGCCGCGAGAGTGTACCCACCACTACACAAAGAAGCCCGAATGTCCGCTGAGATCTTGACGAGGTTATCGGAGCAGGACCTGCCTCTTCTGAATCCATTCTGAGTGGGGCTGAACCTGTCTGAGCTCTCCGCCCACCAGACGAGCTTCTCATTGACTATGCGCTCGAAGAGCTTACCCATACACGACGACAGAGATATCGGGCGGACCTTTTCCCGACCCACCTTGTCAATAAAGATGACTTGATATTTTAGCCAGTCGGAGGGTAGGGTGCCAGTGGACCAGATAATGTTGAAGAATTCAAGTATGCATACTCTTCCGGATTCTGGGAGCTCTATGATCATTTTATATTCTACGCCGTCCATACCCGGGGTCGAGTCCTTGCGAATCATCTCGATAGCTCTATCTAATTCGAGGCGCTGAAAAGGAGCATCAAGATCCTCATTAGTATGTAAATCATCAAAATCGCAAAACGGGCCAGTACCAACGAATGGAGGGGCCAGCCCCTCTATGGTCCTTCTTATCTCATCCTCCCTATTGTTTACCCGCCACTTATTCCATTCAACATTCTTCCTAGCATTTTTAAGGATACGCAACGAATTCCAAACATATGAAAGGCTAGTGAATCTGTTGATCTCGCCACAAAACTTTTCGAAGCTTTCTCTTTTCTTCTTGCAATAAGCTTCCTGGCAATAGCGCATATCCTCTTATATTCATTATATGTATGGATATTTTTTTGTTTCTTAAAAGCTAGTAGAGCAGTGCGTCTGTCATGTATAGCCTTCTCACAGTCTTTGTCCCACCATTTATGCGATACCTTAAACTCACCGGACTGCCTTATCTGTGGCGGAGCAGTGTCTCCAAGTCGACCTCCCGACGCGCGGACAACAGCATCCTTAAGGATATTGATGAATTGTTTGTAGTATTCCTCTAAGTTGTCTGAAAAGCGCTCCGTACACGGAAGGAGAAGGGATTCGACATCCTTGTCTACCAGCTCCTGAAATCTTCTCCAATCAGTCTTCTTAGTAGAGATCCTATTGGTGAGCTTTTTGTACATAGGAACCCAGTCGTCAAATGAAAATGAGATGGGGTGATGGTCACTACCCCATGCGTCATCTATTTGCTGATACTCTGCTCTACTAGCAATGTCTGCAGAGGCAAACACAAGATCTAAATTAGAATTACGTTGACCGCGCGAGCCGATACGAGACATGGAAATCATGGAATCAACATTGATGCAGAAAAACTCCTCCTCGTCCATCACGGAAGACAGGACCTCGCCATCACCGTTTGTCAGCTCGCAGTTCCACAATGTATTATGAGCGTTGAAGTCGCCCAGAACAATCGAGTCGTCATCGTTTCCATGAAGAAGGTCAAAAATCGGCGCCATGTCTTGCCGTCTGATAGCTCCTCGGGGGTGTCTACATATAGCAACCACGTTCAAATTACGATCTAGGTTCCTCGTTCTAATACATACCGCATCATATGTGGCTGGAAGCGGGCCAGCGACACTCAGTATTTCAAATTCTATACGTGAGCGGACAGATATCGAAACACCACCACTGCCCAGATGGTTGTCGCTATGCAGAGTCCTAAAATCAGGGAAATAAACATGTCTATTACCCGAGCATTTAGTTTCCGTCAAGACCACAATATCGTAATCTTTAACATGCTTGGAAAGCTCATTGCGACTGCTCCTATATCCGCGGCAATTCCACAAAAGTAGCTTGAATGTTTACCGTTGATGCAGGGAGTTAAGACTCCCCCCTCCAGCTGTACCTTGAGTCTCGCTCGATGTCCCAGATTTTTCCAATAACGTACGGCTTTCCAATAAATCTCTATCCTGTGTACTTGTAGAAGGGATCTTCGTATTGTTATTATTCTTATCCGGGGAAAGGGAATTACCGCCCCCATAAACCGTCCCCGAGTGGCCCAGTGCGTACAGCAAAGCCCCCCGTGCCTCTGGAAATCTTCGTAGAAGTTGTATAACTCCGTCAATCACTTCAGCAATCGCCGGGTTTTCGTTGGGAATATTTCCCTCCGGGAGCGAACGATCGGATTCCGGCTCCTCCCGGATTACCTTCGACCAGGCGGCCCCATTGCGGGCAGCCGAAATAAGCACGCCTCTCTTTTCCTTAGTAATATCGCCCGCACGCAGGTCGAATTGCCTATAATATAAATGGCTCGACTCCTGTCGAGTATCGTGTCTGTCAATATTTACCCTTTCACGGCCTCGAGTTTCATAACTTTCTTTACCACGCGCAGGGGAATGCTCCGTTCTTGCTGTTTCCGAGTACGATCTAACCTCGTTCGTGGGGCGTAAAGCCGGCCAGGCTTCAGGGATTAACAGTCCGGCATTCGGCGAGACCGTCGATGATTCCCTGCCTTCTATAATGCGAAGTGCGTGGTGGAAAGACACATTCCTATAAGCCATAACAGTATTAATGTTCCTGGTCTTTTCAAAAACCGGACAGTTTCTATAGGTAGCTTTATGCTGACCGCCACAGTTACGGCATTTAACCGGTTTGTCGCACTGACCGTGGGACTTGTCTCCGCATACAATACATCGCAACTCGCTTTTACACGCGACTTTGGTATGTCCGAAACGAAGGCAATTAAAACATTGTCTAGGCTGGGGGACGAAGGGACGTACACGCAGCCCTGCGTTATTCGTAAAAATGCACAAGTCTCGAACCTTATCGTCCCTCATCGTAACTATAATGTTATCGGTGGCCGACAGAACCGTTTTCTTCTCGACCGGGTCCCACTTGCGTCGGTACATTCTTTCTAACTTAATGATGTTGGATTTATTCTGTATTGCCGACCAAAGATCAGGTATCGACGACGGCCAGTCGGAGATGACCCCCCTGCACATGACCGAGCGTTGTTCTAAGATAGCTTTTAATTTAACCGGTTCTTTAAGTTTCTCAATTTTGTCTAAAGCAATATTAGCATCGGCGAAATCGCCAAATTCGGCTTCCGCGGAGAAGTGATTGGTCATATTTACGGAGGACGGGCATACCTGCAATTCCATTAACGCCATCCAGATTTTGATTAAGTTTTTACCTCTCTTTTTTGTAGTTTGATCCGGCGGGAGGCGAAGAGTAATTTTAGCCTTACCTCGATAATCGTCGCCAAATCTAGTGACGCGCTGTGATTCAGGAGTATCGGATTGACGATCAAGTTTTTTCAGCATCATTCCATTCACCAAATATATTTCCCTGTCAATTGGCTCATGGGGCGCGGCCCTGTTTACCTCGCTATCACGTGATGCCATCGTGTTCGCTAAATGATCCTTATCCGGTAGAATTCGCTGTACTAGAAGCTTCGTCATTACCCTTATTACTATTTGATCGAATCGCTTGATTTACAAAAAGTTCGCGATTTTCGTCAACCTTATCATTACTATCTATATCCATATCGTCATCGCTCGGAGTAATCCTCACGTCCGTCGTAGAAATCCGCCGCTTAAGCAATTCCTCGTCCCTCCGTTTCCTCGACAATTGTTCTCGACTGATGATCGCCGTCCTATTCGAGTCCGAGGTTTCTCCCGACATCAGATACTTAGCAACTGCGTCAAATTCTTGCTCTGAAACGCCGACTTTCATTCTCTTCGCTGTCTTGTTCTGAGTCTCTTCGTCTGAATGGGAGCCATCACGAGGAGGTTGCGTGTCGTTTCGATCTAATGAACTCATATATCCAATTATACAAAATCCAGAAAAAAGCTCCCCCTCCGAAAGGGGAGCAAGTCAAACCAAGAGAAATAAAGCCCCCCCGAGGAAAGGACCGGGAATGGACCACCCCCAGAAATACCAAAAACCACCCGACACAGAAATTATAGCAAGTCAAGTATAAGAAGGTAAGAGCGCAGGCCGCACACGTCCGACACGTATGGTGGTTCAAGCCGAACTCTATTTATAGTTAACCTAAATTATAGGTTATAGATCATCATATCAACTATTCATAGCACGTATGATTAATTGAGTTCTTATTATTAATATACAACTTTTAGAATATAATAGTTTATACTTACTTATATATAAATATACTGTAAATAAAGAGCACTCCGCACTGCTCGATCCACACACGTGTATACGCACTCACGCATCGTAGGATAATGTACGCATCATGGCTGTCGCGATAAGCGTTGGGCACAATATAAAACAATAACATTCTAACAACAGAAAATTAATATACGGTAATTATGTACTTTAGGGGAAGCACCTCCGATGACCTTGACCTTGACATATGTTGTCAAGTTCACCCTCCTGAGTGACCTTCAGAAGGTTTTAGCCGTCGCTCGTTTTTTATTAAAAAGTTATAAACAAAAAAAGTTTGGAAAATATAGCAGCTATTTTGAGTATTGGAAGGCATAAACGACTAATATTACGTTTTTTTTTTAAAGCAGAGAATACTTTATTTTGCGAGAAAGTCGCTGCTTTACCAAAACACAACATTTATAGCAGTAAATTGTTGGTAAATTAAAGTCTTTTTGTTAATGCAATGAATACTTTATTTCGCGAGAAAGTCGCTGCTTTATCAAAACACAACATTTAAAGCAGTAAATTGTTGATAAATTGAAGTTTTTTGTTAAAGCAGAGAATACTTACATAGGTTAGATGACTGGCTTTAAAAGTATTTAAGTGTTTAAAGCGCGTCAACTAACCTATGTAGGTTAGTGACGCGCTTTAACAGTATATATGTGTTTGCTTTAAATGTTGTATTTTGGTAAAGCAGCGACTTTCTCGCAAAATAAAGTATTCTCTGCTTTAAAAAAAAACGTAATATTAGTCGTTTATGCCTTCCAATACTCAAAATAGCTACTATATTTTCCAAACTTTTTTTGTTTATAACTTTTTAATAAAAAACGAGCGACGGCTAAAACCTTCTAAAGGTTACTCAGGAGGGTGACCTTGACAACATATGTCAAGGTTAAGGTCATCGGAGAGGATGTCCCTTTTATATTAGTCATTTATGCCTTCCAATACTCAAAATAGTTGCTACATTTTTCAAACTTTTTTTGTTTATAACTTTTTAATAAAAAACGAGCGACGGCTGAAACTTTCTGAAAGTCACTCAGGAGAGTGACCTTGACAACATATGTCAAGGTCAAGGTCATCGGAGGTGCTTCCCCTAAAGTACATAATTACCTAATATACTACCAACGTTATTTCCAAGTTCAAATTACAAGGAATTTTGAACTGTTGCATTGATCTCAAACAAATGTCAGAGTAACATTTGAAAAATATTTTCTGTAACGTTTTTAAAGTATTTTAACAACATTCAGAAAAATCATATTACGAAATAATATTTTTCAAATATATGTATAATATTATTAAAAAACGTTTAAAAAATACACATAAAGTCAATATTTCTAAACGTTAATTTAATGTTCCTTGCTTACTGTGCATAGATGGTATAATAGATGCATAAAGCTTTTAGAACATTCTCACGCATGTCTTAAAGACGTTATAAACACGTTCAAAAGACGTAAAAAGTAGGAATTTTCTTTATTATTAAAAAAACGTTTCTGTAATAGTTTCTTAAACGTTATTTTATCAGAAAAGAAACGTTCCATCGAATGTTTTTTGAATGGACATTTTTACTCATGAGAAACGTTTCTAGAAATCGGTTATGAAACGTTTCGAAAAAACGCTTATAAAACATTTTTGAAACTTGTATGTGCTACCTGCACATAAAGTTATGGTTAATACTTCCATAACTTTACTAATGACAAAACCGCGATCTCTGTTGTAATATATAGATTGTTATAAAAGTTATGTAAATATTACATTATTTATGATGCCGATTTATCAAGCAACACTAGCTCCTGTTTCGTATTTTTCTCCTTGTTAATGCGTTTTTGTGTTATTTTTTAATTATAATTTACAATATGTCTAAAAGTAGTCGTATAAATTAGTTAAAACTAGACGTCTATAAAACGCCTAAAAAATGTTATGAGACGTTAATAAAACGTCTTATAAAAATTAAGACGTTATATTGTATTCTGGGTTGGATGTTGATATATGTACTTACAAACATGCTAAAAAGATCATCAAAGAGAAAATTAAGAACTCGTTATTATATTCAGGATTACAATTAGTCCATTCAATATCATACTATCAATTTAAAGTCATGTCTTATTATTCGTTAAAAACTACAACATACTTTTTTATTTCAAAATGACAACGTGGCAATTGCATCGTCACATACCCAACCGCCTAGATTATACGAGAAACGTACAAATATATGAAAAACATAGACGGGTATATTAGCGGGAAAAAATATATAAACGATAATAAGAAACGCATGACTAGCGCAAATAATAAACTTCAGGTATAAGTAATAAACAATTGCAAAGCGTTAATTTTGTTTTAAATTAATCTGAACTTTTCGAGAGAATTTTCTCGAAGGGCACAATGTCCTAAGAGAACAGAGCCTGTTCCATGCAGTCTGAGCGAAAAACGGGGATTCTTCTGTTAAACTCGCTCGCGTACAGACGTGGTATCTTATTGCCATAACTAATTGTGAAATTTTTAATAAAATTTTGAAGTGAAAAAGACAGAAAGACTAAGATTAAACTATATCGCTTGCCTTTGCCAGAATTTTCCATAAAAGAATTTTCTCATTCCTCAAACACTCATCGACCAAAACAATATACAAACGGTGAGAAAATAAATGTTGTCAGTATGCATGTCATAAATTAAAACTCGTTCTTGTGGTTTGCGGAGCACGCGAAAGTGTTTCCATATACATAATAACTTTAGAAAATACGGAACACGCACTTGTGTGTGCGCGCGCGTGCGTGTGTGTGGGGGAAGGGGGGGGGGGGCACACGTCCAAGATCGTTGATTTGAAGAACTCTACAAAAAGCAAATATCTTCTTATATCACAACTTGGAAGAAGATTTTCTTCCGACAATAATGACGACGTTTCTTATATGTAAATCTGTAAAATTTTGTATCGCAATATCTTCCCTCGTAGAACATGTAGAAAAATAAAAATAGTCTTCTTATAAAAGCGGAATGAAACCCTAAAGTTGGCTGAATCGCGTTTGCAATTGTTGCCGTGTTATTGCGAATGTGATTGGTCGTCTCGATTCAGTCGATTGATTAAGTGTACAAATGTTTTTGCATAGATAATAACAAATAAAAAACATCACAAGGCGCGCGCGAAGCGTTATAATCTAGTCCACTCATAAAAAAATCGTGTAAGAGATTTTATTGTTGACATTTTTCCGCGATGCTGATTGGTTCTCTCGCTGCGCTTACTTCATGAGCAGCTGTATGTTTTGACAATTGTGTGTATTAAGGAGTTATAATAGTGTAATAGTAATAGTATAATGTTAAGCTAAACAGCGCGCGCAAAGCACGCGTATGTGATGTCAGTTTTTATATAATTTGGACCCGAGCTATCAATTGAGCCTACTCAGAACAGTCAGAACTTCGGTTCAGCCTTTATTGAGATTCGATAATTTAATCAATAATTCAAGCAAAAGTTGTTTAGTTTAACAAATGACAGATACATTAATCGTTCGCTTTTCAAATCAGACTTTCTCGAGAATATAGCTTCATTGAAAAAGTTGTATTATTTTGCGTGTTGGAGTTACTTTTTATATATCCTCACGTTTATGCCATTTTAAGTTATATAAATAATATGTACTTTATGACGGGTAGTGAGATATATTACCTTGGTCATCACCTTGATATGCAGACATGATAATTTTATGTATTACTTTGCAATTATATTTTATTTGTTATCTTGCTTTCGCTACTCACTAATTATTTTTTTCCATTTAATGCAAATAACTTTAAAACATTTATATACGTAAACAAATATCAAGGTTTTATATTAGTCACAAGCAGCCAGTCGCATAAATGCAAGCAGTACTACTTTCGATCGTAACATAGTCACAAGGTTTAGCCAAATCCAACATCTACATCATCTCTATGAACGTTTGTGTCCAGAAATTAATTTTCTATTCTAAAATCATTCGTTATTAAAATAAAATTTCCTAACTTATTAATAACTTTGCATATGTTACAAGAAAACACGAAACAAACGAGCAAGCCAAATAGATGCCGTGAAAACGGAGCTTGATATGCGCATTGCCTGTCGCAAATCTCAGAGACGTAAATTTTTTATTTGGTTATACGACCTTACGACTGCTATTTGCGACTACGTTGGACTACGTTACGATCGGTATAGCAATACTGTTTGCAAAGAAAGCAGTACTACTTACTCGTACTATAACTAGCAGTTCTGCTTGCTTAAAACGAAATTTTTACAAAAATTCTTTTCTTTGATTGGCTGTGACTTTCTTTAATGTAAAAGCTCAAATTGCAAGCTTCTTGCGACAATATGGATTGCTTGTGACTAATGTAAAACGACCTTTATATACAACAGCTGTTTTCATATGAAGATAAATACATCGCAATTCATTAATAAAATTATATATGATTTCTTATATTGCATTTATATAATATATTTTATATAATATAAGGCTTTTTTAAATTTATTAAAGTCAATTTAATTTAGAATTTCTCGGCATCTTCAACTTTCTAATCTCAAGATAGATTTCAATCATAAGAATGTATAAATTATTAAGCATTAGTATCAATTATTTATCTGGGATTATTTATGTGGAGAAAATAATAAAAGCCTTACCGAGAAAGATAATTGCATTCCGACAGTAATATTAATGTAATATCGTATCGCTATTATTATTAATTAATTGCTTAATATAACGGTCGTAATTTGTTTGACATGTGTTGCTATGTCATTTTGTTTGATTACTGTTATCGAATGTTTTACATCAAAATGATAAATTACCTACAATCTATCAGATCCGAATAGACTGCCACATATTGACACTACCAATTATTTCTTTTTAAAAAGTAGTAACGGATTATAACATGTTTAATACGAAAAAATTAGCGCAAAAGGTCTCAGTTTTTCAATATAAAAGTAAAGATAGGATCTGGTTTAATAAATATTTTTTAATTTTAGTCAACTTAACTTCTAAGATATTTATTTTTATTAAAAATTTCAAAATTATTCTTTTTCTCTTTTCTTTCGAAAAAGTTATCGAAATTTAGCATGTGATATGTTTTGTATTATAATGTATTTAGACCTATCCGAAAATATCTAAAGTTAAAGTTATGCAATATAATATAAATATGTATTATTTTATTGCTCTCGTGCGAAAATCTTATACCACAGTAACTTTATATTTTTTATTAACTCTTCATTCATTTTTTTATTCATACCTGTACAAGAAGATAAGATCAAGATTTGCCGAAATCTATCAAGGAAACCAGTTCAGAGCTATGCATTATCTCTTCCGATGTAATATGAATGATTAGCGTACATGGACTATCTTTCCGTACGCAATTATCTTACTTTATATTAATGCTGTATCTTTTTTGTATCTATCTTATTTCTATTTGATATTTATTTGTTCTAGAAATAGATGTTAGCAAGTAAAACATAAACTAAGCGCAAAATATAAAATATAATGATCGTATACATACATTTATCTATGCAAAAAGATATCGCAGACGCAAAAGAACGCATATCCAAAATTAGAATATAAGACGTCTTAAAGATATCTTTATGAGACATTTATATTATTTTTATAATATGTTTAATATGTTTATCATATAACTTTAATTCAGAATATTTCAAATTTTTAATTTTTAATTTTCAAAGTTTAGTGGAAAATTAACATTTATTTTATACACATTACCAGATTACATAGATACTTTTATTGCACATATTATATGTAAGAAACAGTGTCTCGCACCCAGCTTTTACGTGTCAGCGCGAGACCACCCCGTGTATCCTTACGCGGACCGTTCAGTTGAGTAGAGACACAATTATTAGATATAACAGCTGAAACGATCAACTTCTTATTAAGCTCATACAATTGATTGCTCGAGTTTATTTACATAAAAAATTGTCTCTTTTTTCCTCCATTCTGTGAAGATATATTATAATATGTCTAAGTCGGGCAATTTATTTTTAAGTAACGTTTTCCAAAAAATCTGCATCTTCAAATTTCACTGATGACAGTATTATACATATATAGATCAATACCTCGACTGTCACATCGAGATAATTCTATTAGTTTCATGTAGTTGATCTTATTGTCATATTGCATGCCATTGAGAGATGGTATTCCAAGCAAGAGAAAAATATCTAGTGATTCAGAAATACTTGTGTAAATTTTGGTAAGTCCTTCACAAATAAACAAGAAAAAAATGTCATATTTACACGCATTTGTCCGAAATCAGTCATTTCCCGACATATTATATGTTTATTTAACATTTTTTTTGTTTATGTATGGACCCTTAATACTACGAGTACTGATCACTCAGTACTGAGTACTGATTGCTAGTACTACTTTTTCGTAAGGGGAGAACTTACTCCTAAAGTTTGTACAAATATTTCTAAATTACCCTGTATAATAGGAATGCTTTTTTAATTCTATCATAATAAAAACGTATGGATGTATTGCATGCACACTCGTACGTATAACACATGCGTTACTATGTATGCTGTGATGAAATCCATACGTAGATATATCTTTATTCCACCCATACGCATGCATAATATACTATTGTGTATGTTGGATGTAAAATAATGTGTTTGCATGTGCATGTGTGTAAATTTGTATACATGCATTTGAAACTAAAAATTTTTATATACATTTAAAAAATTATTAAAAAATAATTACCGACATATCATTTTATATAAAGGTATTTTTAGAAATATATCAGCAAATTTAAAGTTAATTATGTTATTTAATTATAAAGTACTATAAAAAATTCCAAGTATTACTTAACACACATACACGATATATACTTGTTAATATTACTAAAAGAAATACGGAAAAAAATTAGCTACTGTAGCAAATCTAGTCGTAAAATATGGATAACTAACATTTTTTGCAGCAAGAATAAAAGATTTTGCTACTATTGCTAAATTATTGCTCTCGCTGCAAAAAATATTAGTTATTCATATCTTACGACTAGATTAGCTAATTTTTCTTCCGTGAAAAAATTTGTTAAAAATTAATTTTTTCAAAAATAAAGAAACAGCTTCAAGTATACATGCGCCCCCCCAAAAATTTGATAACCCACAAGTCAACGCCAATTTGTAGTTGTCAGTAAAATCAAGAATAATTATTATATAATTATTCTACTAATAATTATTATACTTGTGTCTATATACTGTAGAAAAATATAATGTGTAAAATAGTATATAATAATAATAATAACAATAACAACAATAACAACAATGTTTTATTATACGTTATTATTCTTTATATTTTTAACTAACAAGCGTCTAACTTAAAAAATAGTTTTAGTATTGCATAAATGAAACATACAATTTCGCTATTCTGCCGCGGATTCCATCCATTCAAATTTTACATTTTATAAAGCGGTCTTAAACCAACCTGGAGTACAGAAACTAGACGTACCCAGATTGTATTAAAATAAATATGTGTACATACACGTATATTATTACTATATTATAATATACGTCATTTTGTGTATCGTATATTATTTTGTATCGTACAATATATACTAAAACTATTTTCGTAGTTAAGCTCTTGTTAGTTAAAAATATAAAGAATAATAATACAGCGAAACAATTGTTATTATTTTAAGTATTTTAAATATTTCTCGCATTGCATCACGTAGAGACGATCTTCATTATATTTTAACTTTAAAGAAAATATAAAAACAAAAAAATTTTATTTATAAGAGATTTCATTTATAAAAAAGAATATACTTTTAGATAAGCGAAAATATAAAAATTAATTTACTTTATTTCCAATAAATATCATCAAAATTATCATTTTGCATCAATTTTTTTTCTAAATAATGCGATAGAAAAATTGTGAAAATAAATTTAACTTTAGCACATCAAATTACTTTGGTAAATATTACGTATTCTTGAAAATAAGATTCACGTAAGAGTGTGTTGTTAAACGTCAGAATCATTAGCTTGAGTGGGGAAACATAATAAAAGGATCATCAAGTCAACGATATCCTCATTTAGTAGTAGCATTCACATAAAGTGCATTAATACTTTGCATTGATTATTACTTATACTACAATGTTGTTCGTAAATGGTATATTGATTTCTCTGGCAATTGTTGTTATAAGTTATTTTCTTTGGTACTGCTGCCAAAAAGTGTTTTTTATTAGAAGATTAAATAACTTACCGGGACCAAGAACATTGCCATTTATTGGTAACTTTCATATTTTTCTGGGTCGTGAAGGTAATACCAATACTTTTAAACTACAGATATATTAATATTTGCAAATTATACAAAAATAAAAAATTGGCATTAAAATTTTCTAAAGTAAAAATAATTTAATTTTCCAAATAAAATTAATTATGATTCAGAGTATTATTAATTTAGTATAATAACTAAAGATAAGATTTAGTTTAATAAGAATGTATAAGGCGCTATTTTTTCCGTCAAAATATTTAATATCAACAATAGAATTGAATATAATTAAATGTTTTAGTTAAATGTAATTCAAACTTTTTATGAACACCTCCAAACTTACAGGTGAAAATACCTAAATAAAATTAAAGATTTTTAGTATATGTAAGTATCTGAAACAAGTAATTTGTCAAAATTAAGAAGGGGCTACAAGAGTTAACACGGTTATTAGTGCGTAATTTATTTAACCAACATTACGTGGCAGCCTTCTAACGACAGTCTCTAACTTCATTTTATATTGTAATTTATGTTCGTCTAAATTCTATTGTTGTGACAGAGAATGATGACAGAAAAAGTTTTTTAAGGTCATTTTTTTCGAGATATCAAAATTAAAATTATTTTTTTAAATGGAACCATATGCCATGTTTTTGCTTGCGCTACTGGCCGACTTCAAAAAAAGTTCATACATTTATGACAACATAAGCTTCAAATAATCTAGAACATGAAAAATTACGTATGTTTGAGAAAAACAGAAAAGTCAAAATTTTATGCTTTTTAACATAAAAATTTATTTTTAAGGCTCCTGGTGCCTCGCTATAGTCATTCTTGTTTGATAACGTAAGAAGCGAGGAAATGCCAAAAATTCTTATGTTACATTCAAATAAAAGGATATACCTAGAAAATGACTCTTGTGTGATTGGTTCAACACATTTGTGAATTTGTCCGAACACTTTTCTTTTACTCGAACAATCAATAAATAGCCGTAAAATTAACTTTGACACATAAAAGCTTTCTGTTTAAGATATATTTTCTCATATCTTTTCTTTTTTATTAATTTTACAAGTGTGCTAAATTGATTACAAATGTCATTTTGTGAGTATATCTCTTTATTTGAACGTATAACGCAATAATTCTCGGCATACGTTTTCTCGCTTCTGACATTATCAAACAAGGATAACTATAGCGAGAAACCAGGAGCTTAAAAAGAAATTTTTGTATCAAAAAGCATAAAATTTTGACATCTCTGTTATCTTCAAATATACGTAATTTTTTATGTTCTAAATTATTTGAAGATTATATTGTCATAAGTCTCTAAACTCCTCGATTTTGGCCATAAAGTGGCGCAAACAAAAACATATGGTTTTATTTAAAAAAGTGACGTTGATCTTAACAAAATTACCTTTCTTAAAAAAAAGGTAAAAAAAGGCGCCAAGTACACGCATAGTAGTGTATATGTTGTTACCTCGAAAAAAAAAGAAAGTGGTAGTATTATACCTCGAAAAAACCTAAGTAACAAGTGGTAGACGTAATCTTTGTATCTCGAAAAATTTCGAAAAAATCTAAGCACTAGTATTTTTATTTCCAAAAAATTATAACTGAAGTGATACACATCACAAAATTATGTTACCTTATCAAAAAAGAGTCGCGCTTTAAGTGATCTATTACAATTACAAAAAAGAAATGATATCTCTGTAAATTACAGCGCCAATTACAGAGAGAACATATATATTGCCTCAAAAAATAATTGTTGCACTACTTTGAAAAATCTTTACATTGTGTTAATTAGAAAAAGAATGTATAATAACAATTTTATAAGATTAAAAAATTTTATTTAAATTTAACAAGGGAATACAAGATATTTAAATACAAAGTTTACATGTGTATTTTTTAGTGGTCACAAAGAATTACAGAGGTAACAGTACAAAATAAAAATATTTTATTAAAATATTTAATCCAACGAGAGAATACAAGGTATTTAAATACAAAGTTTATATATGTTTTTTTCAATAGAATAAAAGATTTAATCACAAAGAATTACAGAGGTAACAGTACAAAATAAAAATATTTTATTAAAATACATAAATTTTTCTTGTAAAAAAAACTTGGCGCTGCTAGACCTCGAAATTGTAAATAAATAAATAAACTTATCCCGTACTTAATTACAAGCCGCATTATTCGCCGTCGTCACACACACCCATATCACTCGCTCGCACATACACACCACGCTGATAATCATTTACTTTACTTCTGTCGCATTCTTCTCTGAATTATTTTTATTTATTGTCCTTATTTATTTACAATTTCGAGGTCTAGCAGCGCCAAGTTTTTTTACAAGAAAAATTTATGTATTTTAATAAAATATTTTTATTTTGTACTGTTACCTCTGTAATTCTTTGTGATTAAATCTTTTATTCTATTGAAAAAACATATATAAACTTTGTATTTAAATACCTTGTATTCTCTCGTTGGATTAAATATTTTAATAAAATATTTTTATTTTGTACTGTTACCTCTGTAATTCTTTGTGACCACTAAAAAATACACATGTAAACTTTGTATTTAAATATCTTGTATTCCCTTGTTAAATTTAAATAAAATTTTTTAATCTTATAAAATTGTTATCATACATTCTTTTTCTAATTAACACAATGTAAAGATTTTTCAAAGTAGTGCAACAATTATTTTTGAGGCAATATATATGTTCTCTCTGTAATTGGCGCTGTAATTTACAGAGATATCATTTCTTTTTTGTAATTGTAATAGATCACTTAAAGCGCGACTCTTTTTTGATAAGGTAACATAATTTTGTGATGTGTATCACTTCAGTTATAATTTTTTGGAAATAAAAATACTAGTGCTTAGATTTTTTCGAGATTTTTCGAGATACAAAGATTACGTCTACCACTTGTTACTTAGGTTTTTCGAGGTATAATACTACCACTTTCTTTTTTTTTCGAGGTAACAACATATACACTACTATGCGTGTACTTGGCGCCTTTTTTTACCTTTTTTTTAAGAAAGGTAATTTTGTACGGATATCACGCCTTTTTGTAGTATTACGCATTTTATAAACAGTATGTACAGGATAAAGCTATTTGGAGGTATAATACTACCACTTTGTTTTTTTCGAGGTAACAACATAATACATATACACTACTATGCGTGTACTTGGCGCCTTTTTTTACCTTTTTTTTTTAAAAGGTAATTTTGTACAGATATCACGCCTTTTTGTAGTGTTACGCATCTTAATCTGAAGTTTTTAATAATTAATCTGAAGTTATTAATAACCAACCCAAGCTTTAATTCTTTTTAGCAAAATTATAATATTACAAAAAATTATTTTAAAAAAATTAAAGAGATAACAGTACAAAATAAAAATTTAAAAGAATTAAAGAAATAACAGTACAAAATAAAAATATTTAATTAAAATAAAATAAATAAATTTTTCTTGTAAAAAAACTTGGCGCTGCTTTTTGACTCCCGCTGCATACTTCCCTAAATTGCTTTTGCTTCCTCATAGAGGAAGCTTTGTTTTCGTGAATTTCGTATATGAACCTTTGATTGTGTATAAAGTTGGGTCTAGTCAACCAAATTTAAATGAATTATATATGAAATAGGGGTAGAAGAAACCAACGAAGAGATTGGTTTTTGAGTTTTTTCTGCCAATATGTTCAGATTGTTGTAAAACGTCGAAATATCGCCTAAAAATCGCCTGTCCGTATGTGTGTGTGTATGTGCAGATTTAATGTCTGTGGTTGCACTAACTTCCGCAAATATTGAGATATCGGGCTGTTTTTTTTTAATCGATAGAGTATCATTCAAGGAAGGTTGGTATTGAATTTGGCAATGATCGGTAAAGAGGTTCTTTTTTTTTTTAATTTTGAATTTTTTTAGAAATGTCCGTTGTTGCTCTAACTTCCGCAAATTTAGAGATATCGATCTATTTCTAATTTTATTATACTTTTCTGTCTTTCCTACCCCTATTTCATATATAATTTTTTAAGATTTGGTTGATTAGACCCAGCTTTATACGCGATCAAAGGTCTATAATTTTGCTCGCATATAAAGCTAAGTCTAATCAACCGAATTTAAAAGAATTATATATGAAATAGGGGTAGAAAAGACCGAAGTAAAAATTGTTTTTTGAGTTTTCGATGCCATTGGTTGATTAGACCCAGTTGTTTTAAGTGTGCAAGTAGAAACCTGCACATTGCTTTCTTATAGTTTTGAAGTGTGCAAGTAGAAACCTTCGCTCACAAAGCTTCCTCTATGAGGAAGCCAAAACAAATAAATACTAATAATAATACATTGAATAAAATACAAGCTTCCTCATAGAGGAGCTTTGTGAGCGAAGGTTTCTACTTGCACACTTCAAAACCATAAGAAAGCAATGTCCAAGTTTCTACTTGCTCACTTAAACAAGTTCCTACTTGCACACTTAAAAACTATGATAAAGCAATGTACAAGTTTCCACTTGCACACTTAAAAACTATGAGGAAGCAATGTGCAAGTTTCTACTTGCACACTTTTTATTCAATTATGCTTTATTAAATTCAATCAAAATTTTAGTACTTTATTAAATTCAAGGTTTAGCAGCGTCAAGTTTTTTTTACAAGAAAAATTTATTTATTTTATTTTAATTAAATATTTTTATTTTGTACTATTTCTTTAATTCTTTTAAATTTTTATTTTGTACTGTTATCTCTTTAATTTTTTTAAAATAATTTTTTGTAATATTATAATTTTGTTAAAAAGAATTAAAGCTTGGGTTGGAACGAAAAGATCCTTGAATGGGAATACAAAGGGGATACGTAATACGTACTACTTAAGATTTATTTTTTAAAAGTAGTTGCGCAACAATCATTTTTCAAAGTATATATATTCTCTTTGCAATTGGCGCACTTTAAAGATTTCATTTTTTTTTTAATATACATATTACTTTGGTTGAGTTAGGTACGCAATTTTGTAAATTATTTTGTTAGGTTTACATATCACTTGGGTTGAGTTAGGTACGCAATTTTGTGAATTATTTTGTTAGGGAGAAATAAAGCTACTACCATTTAAGATTTTTTAATATATGCACTACTACGCGTGTACTTGGCGCCTTTTTTTTTACCTTTTTGAAAAAGGTAATTTTGTACTGATATCATGCGTTTTGTAGTGTTACGCATCTTAGAAACAGTATATCTTTATCTTACAAACAGTATGTACAGATTGTAAAGCTCTATAAGCCGTATATATTTTGCGATACAAGACATAATCGTAATCTAGCTTGAATAATGCTAATAATATAAACACATTAAGTACCACTTGGATTTTATTAATTTAAAATTAATAATACTACTACTTAGTTTTTCCGAGGTAACCATGCGTGTACTTGGCGCCTTTTTTTACCTTTTTGAAAAATAAAATTTACCTCTTTTTCTTACCTTTGTTTTCTTAATTTCGTTTAAATTTAAGACGTAGTATCATCCTTGATATCTATGTTTCTTTACATAAACTCGATTTTTACGCACAAATCTTTGTTAATACAATGATTTAACTTTATAACTTATCTTCTAATATAACTTATCTTCTAATATAAGAAATCAATAGTATTTGTAGCTTTTTAATGAACCGTAATCTTCAACACGTGGCTTCTCTCCAACACGTTGCTTCTCTCGGAAATTTTGCTCTTATAATATTCCGCTACGTGCCCTACGAGCGGAGATATTGCGACGCAAAGTCCAAATGTGAAAATTTTTTTATTAAGATACGTCGTCTACTCATCACTCATGCCATGCTATCATTTCATTGGCTGGAATCGTGTCCTTTTCACTTTTTCGACATTGGCGGTGCTGCTAGAATCGCCAGTTTCGATGTATACGTGTGTGTGTACTGCGCGCAGTGCAGACAGTGTGTTTAGCGCGCTGTCACCAGCTGTCACAGTCACATACATAACCTATAACACGGTAGTGTCCCGCGTCAAGTTCGCGCTATAGTTTTTTGTCGTCGGCAACCTGGGACACGTAGACATCGAATTCAAAGTATTAATACACCTAGACACCAAAAACTACGGAGCGCATTATCTGGACGTCATCATCGGCAACCTGGGACACGTAGACATCGAATTCAAGGTATTAATACACCTAGACACCGAAAACTACGAAGCGCATTATCTGGACGTCGTCATCGGCAACCTGGGATACGCAGACATCGAATTCAAAGTATTAATACACCTAGACGTCGAAAACTACGGAGCGCACTATCTGGACCTCGTTGTCGGCAACCTGGGACACGTAGACATTGAATTCAAGGTATTAATACACCTAGATACCGAAAACTACGGAGCGCATTATCTGGACGTCGTCATCGGCAACCTGGGACACGTAGACATCGAATTCAAAGTATTAATACACCTAGACACCGAAAACTACGAAGCGCACTATTTGGACCTCGTCATCGGCAACCTGGGACACGTAGACATCGAATTCAAACCATTAATACACCTAGACGTCGAAAACTACGGAGCGCACTATCTGGACCTCGTCATCAGCAACCTGGGATACGCAGACATCAAATTCAAAGTATTAATACACCTAGACGTCGAAAACTACGGAGCGCACTATCTGGACCTCATCATCGGCAACCTGGGACACGTAGACATCGAATTCAAAGTATTAATACACCTAGACACCGAAAACTACGAAGCGCACTATCTGGACCTCGTTGTCGGCAATCTGGGACACGTAGACATCGAATTCAAGGTATTAATACACCTAGATACCGAAAACTACGGAGCGCATTATCTGGACGTCGTCATCGGCAACCTGGAACACGTAGACATCGAATTCAAAGTATTAATACACCTAGACACCGAAAACTACGGAGCGCACTATCTGGACCTCGTCGTCGGTAACCTGTATATCGACTCGATGGATTTATTCGCTGGGTTGATAATAATAATAATATATATAATAATATTATAATAATATTATTTATTATCAAGATTATTTGATCAAGAGACACGGTCAAGAGATACCTAATTTACTTAAATATAAAAATCTTCCTCCTGACCGATCTATCGACCTATAATAATTTACCTACTAGATCGATAATAATGCGCGCACAATATCGAAACTGGCGATACTAGCACCGCCACCGCCAGTGGCGAAAAAGTGAAAGTGACGTTTTCTCTGATCACGTGATATATATAATCGGCGTCAGTAGGAGTATCTTAATATAAAATTTTCACATTTCGACTTTTGCTCGCAATATCTCCGCTCGTAGGGCACGTAGCGGAAAAATGAAAAGAACGAACCCCCCCCCAAATCGACCCCAAGCTATCGATCAAGCCTATTTAGAACTTGATCCGTTCACTCGTTATCGAGATCTCAACATCTCGAGTACTTGCAAATCGTCGCGTCGCGTAAAAGAGTCACGGTTGGTCTCGCTCCGCGTGTACTTGGCGCGAGACACTACCGTGTCTCTTGATATCTCTAAAAAAATAATCTTGAAAAAATAATATGGCGTGAAATTGGCCGCTTTCGCCCCTACAGGCATGGAAAGTCAAATTTTTTGTAGAGGTGTTGTGAAAAAACTTTTTCTGTCATTATAATTGATCCCTCAAATAGTGCACATTTTTTCCTAGACATTTTTTCGTATTATCAAAAATAAGTGAGATATTTCAAATGCTCAAGTTAAATGGACCATCCTGTATATTATGAAAGAGACCAGGAAAAACAAACGTAACATTTGCTTATTTACATAAATATTTTCCATTTGCTTGTTTGCATATAAAAACTTTTTCTCCTTTACAAAGTAAACACATTCTTTCTACATTATGAGATGGGTACAATCTAACCACATATTATAATTAAGTAGAAAAATAAAATTTTATGAAAATCTAGATTTGATATCTATTGTCCTTATCTCTAGGACTGGTTGTAACAGGACTCAGAGTTAATTGTAACATAGTAAAAAATAAAATAAAAACAAACATAATCAAAGTAGCAAAACGTTTTATCAGTCTTGATAATTGCTTCAAGACAAAAATACTTTTTTCAAATAATTATATAATACTTCTGGGCAGTTTAAATTATTTCAAACATAAATTATACAAACATATAATCAACGAAAGTTTTTAACATAACAAAGATTTTTCTTTTTACAACATAAACAATTTCTAAATTAAGATTAGGTAATTAGTAATTACCTATACCTATGCCTGTAAATAATAAAAATTTGAAAGATAATTTTCTAAGATCTTGAGATCGATATTAATATAAACTAAAAAAATAAAAAATTAATAAAAGAAAAGTAAGTGATACTTTGGTATCTGCTATAAAATTGAGAAAGAAGTACTCCTACTACTCAGAGAGACATTTATGGCAAACATTTAATGAATTTGTTATTAGTGCAAGACTTATAGGCTTCCTATGTCGCTGCCGCCTGTTCATATATTTCGGACGTTGCTAGACTTCTGTAATAAATACAAATTTATACCAATAACAATGATTACTTTCAGGACAAAACAGACTAATATTTTCATTCTGACTGATATTTCTGTCAGAATTGGTAAAACACACACACACACACACACACACACACACACACACACACACACACACACACACACACACACACACACACACACACACACACACACACACACACACACACACACACACACACACACACACACACACACACACACACACACACACACACACACACACACACACACACACACACACACACACACACACACACACACACACACACACACACACACACACACACACACACACACACACACACACATTGATTTAAAAAAAAACTAATTTCCAAATATTGTTTTCATGTACCAAACTACTCAAAGGAGTAATGATTAATTTATGATAATCAATAAATAAGAGAATAAACCAAAGAAGGAGGGTCCTTAAAGCCTGTTTTCAGCACTTTCAAAATTGGACCAAAATGGCTGGAATCACTTCCTTATACCCTTGGAAGTAATATTTAGTCAATTCCAGCCTAAACGGAAGTATTTAGAGTGTATACTTCAAGTATACATGGTGCATCAGCGCATCCGTATCAAGCATTTCTTTGGAAAACTAAGCGTTTTTGAGAAACATGTTCCAGATAAAAGTTGTATGGTTTCAAGGGGGACATAAGATGGTGTCATTGGTTTGATCTTGGATAGTCATTTGAAGGTCACGTGAATGTCGATTTTGAAGGGTGCCAAAAACAGGCCTTAGGGACCCTCCTCTTTTCCAATAAAATATTCAAAAACTAAAAAAACACAATATATTTATTTTGGTCGTGTTTTTATGGCGTCGATGCAATAAACGCATAATATTTTATCACTGACAATGAGTTTCGTGCACTACTGACAATGAGGTGGAAGGGGCATTGAAAAAATGACAGCGGACAGATTCGTATATAGGAACAATAGATTTTAAATCACGTTGACACTTACTTTCCTGGTCTCCCCTACAATTAAAATATATGTAATTTTTATTTCTGTAATAATAACATGTAAATAAGTAACCTTATAGAAAAATATCTCTAAGATATATTAAAATTTTTAGAATTTATGGATGTTCTATTAAAGATATCAGAAGATTACTCATCTCCTTTACAATTTTGGTTGGGCAGCAAGTTATTTATTGGAATATACGAACCGGATGACGCAAAAGTAAAGAAAGAACGTTCATTGCAACATAATGTTTTTATTGTATCATAATAAGCAGCTACTTTATATAAATTATACATGATATGTATTATATGCATATATAATTCTTATTACTAACATTAACTTATTAACTAACAACTCAGTTAAATAACTCAGATTAGTTTACAATTGATAAAATATATGTTAATTGTGCGAATAAAACAAACGCGCAAATTTCACCACAATGCGGTGACAAATTAATAATTTTTTTTATGTTTTAGACTATTTTACACAGCAGAAATTGTATAGAGAAAAGTATGATATATAAATTTGTTCCTCTTGGTATGGGATTGGTCACTGCTCCTGGTAAGATATATCTACAAGAGTAAAACGTTATACTATATAATTGCTCTTTATAAGTACGTAATTTACATGTAGTTACTTTTTTTGTTATTAATTTAAGGAAATATTCAAAATTTATTATTTTATAACCGTTTATATTCTAGCATTACATTTATAACGTATAAACGTTGTACCATAAGGAATATTATGAATATACAGGGTGATCCATTTAAAACAGCATGGTCGAATAACTCATAAAGGAAGGGATTGATTAAAAAGTGTTTCAAATGAAAGTTATAGAGCTCGAAGGGGGCCAATAGATAATCTTATTCAATTTTTGGTTTAGGTTTCCGTGTTGGGTCCAGTAGGGTTCAAGTCAATTTTTTAAAATGGAAACCCTTATTTTCTATTGTATCATCATTTTCTACTAATTAATTTGAACTTTTTTTTTCTACTAATTAATTTAAACTCTGAAACATTCTCTTATTTTCTTTATATTTTTTAAGATATTCAAGGAAAATTTAGTAATTTTTTTAATTTTAGCTTAAAATATCTCAATAATTGCTTATTAAAGGAAAAAAAGCGATACAGGACTTTTTTACTTAATTTGGTCTCAAGAATATATGCTGTTGCAATTGTATCTCAAAGTTTTTTATATACCAGATAAAAGAGAATCAAGCTAAATGAGAGCCAGACGCGGTAATAGATGCGCAAAAGTTTGTCGAATTAATACGACACCCTACACAGAATGAGGACGATTCCAGGTTCGACGCTGGCTGAGGTATTTTTCGCAATAAATTCTTTACAGATATTTAGATACTTAGCATCAAATTTAAGCGATTTAATTAAGGAGCAAGGAAGAGATTTTACTACTGGAGCTCGTTGCAAGTCTGACAATTTAATCGGCGGTCAATTTACAAACGTTAGAAAATATGTGCATAATACACAAAATTATTAAGTGTTATTAAAAAAAAAAAAAAAAAAACTTTTGCGCATTAATTATTGCGTCTCTATCTAGCTCTCATTTAACCCGCTTTTCTTCTACTCGTAGATTTCCAACAAAGCCTATATATATCTAATTTAATTGTGTAATATACATTTTTTTGGAGCTTTTAAATACACAAATATTTAAAAAATAATATAAGTATACAAATATTTAAAAAGTTGATTACTATGCAACAGCACATTTTTCAGACCAAATTAATTAGTCAAAAAGTCTTGTTCCACTTTTCAATCCGACAAACAATTATTATTGAGATATATCGTAAGCTAAATATTGAAAAAGTTACCAAGTTCTTCTTAAATATCACGAAAAGTATAAGACAAATAAAAAAATGTTTTAGACAAAAGTTGTTCAAATTAATTAGTAGAAAAAAATAATACAATAAAAAATAAAAATTTCTATTTAAAAAATTTAACTTGGGCCTTATTGTGCTTTATTGGGCCCAGCACAGACCCCGGACCCAAAATCTAATAAGACGTTTATTGGCCTCTTCTCAACCCTTCAACTTTTATCTGAAACATTTTTCCAAGAAACCAATACTTTCCGAGATAATTGGTACATGAAATAAAACTCACCCTGTATATGTATACACTAGATTTTTCGCGCGGGCTCAAAATCTATTCCCCTCTCCCCAAACTCACCCATTATTATAATTAAGAGCACCAATGAAACCCCATGAAACTTCCAATTTTTAACCCCATAATAGCCCAGGTAGCAAGCACTCGTCATTTTGACGTCAAATACTAGTCATGTTTGTACAAATGACGTCAAATGACCAAAAAGTGACTATGTCTTTAAAAATGACATTATACTGACATCATTCCATAACGTCATTATTTCTGACTATTTTTAGTCATTTTTGGTCTATGACATCGGCGACTAATAATGGACGTTTATAAGACGTCATTTTTTAGACCACCTGAAGACGTTATTTTAAAGACGTCTTAAAGTCGTCCAAATAAGGTCTTTTTGTAATATAACTATTTTTACTTCTTAATATTGTATAATAAAGTAATAATAAAATAAAAATCACAAAATTAACTACAATATGTTTGTTTCGCAACTTTATGATTAAAGTGGCGAATTTTTATGGTATAAGTGGATGTAGTTGCGTGATTATATATTTTTTATGATAACTATTTCATGCAGTGTTATAGTTATCAAGAAGATTATCATTACAAGATCTTTGAACACTTTAAAGATGTACCTGTTATAGACAAATACAGTTAATAAGGAAACATCAGGGTGAGAAGATCGTCACTGTCCACTGGATCATCAAAGTCAAGCGACACGGACCCGGTACTGTACTAAGATGGGTGACCGCCTTGAAAGCGGCTATACGCACATGGCATGTAACGAAACAGTTAAAAGAAGCTTTTTTTTCTTAGATAAAGAAAAAAAACATTTTTTTATAAACGTTTATCAAGTAGATTTAACATTTTAACATTTTAATTTTATAAAAAACATTCCTAGAAACCGGTATGTCGTACAATGGACCTATTTTTGCCGTCAATAAGACGTCAGAAAATGACGTCAATTGTCTGTGACATTAGACCGTCATTTTAACGTCATTATGCCGCCAGTTAGTGACGTCAGGAATGGTCAGTAAAGGACCAAAATTTGACGTCAAAATGACGAGTGCTTGCTACCTGGGAGCCATCCCCATAAAATTAGTAATCTTTTGGTACCAGTTTTATCAAAATCATCAACAATATTTAAAAAATAAAAAAAATGAAAAATGCTTTAAAAAGTATAAAATAATACTTTTAAGAATCTCTTTTAATTTTTTAAGTCGGCGTAAAATTAATTTAGTAATTATTAGTTTGGCGCCGACTTCAAAAATTGAAAGGAATTCTTAAAAGTATTATTCATTTTACACCAATTTCAAAAAATTGAAAGAGATTCTTAAAAGCATTATTTTATATTTTTTAAAGCTTTTTTTATTTTTTTTATTTTTTAAATACTTTTTAGAGCTTCTTTTAAAGTCGGTTTTATTTATAAAAAAATTTTTATTTTATATTTTTTTAGTGCTTCATTAAATTAATATAAATAATTATTATCGCATATTTCCTTACTGTTCCGTACCCTGATGTTCGTGATATTTCATGTACTAAAAGCTTCCTGTAGAATTGCTCTATAGGACAGTGAAAACCGCATTTAAATCCGTTCAGTAGTTTTAGAGAAAATCGTGGACATACATACATACACGCCGAATATAGAACCTCCTTTTTTTGAAATCGGTTAAAAAATTAGAAATATTTTTGCACCTGTTTCAAGAAAATCGGTCAATTAATACTCATTATTTCTCGAAATTTGAATAATTTCCAAACCGGTTTCCAAAAAATAACGGTAACGAAAAATTGTTCATAAAAATTATCCATAAAAAAATTCAGCTTGATATCTCAAAATTTGCGGAAATTGGAGCAATCATATATTTTTTTAAACAGCACTTGGAAACCCCTTTACTATTAGCAATTGCTTCCTCATAGAGGAAGCTTTGTTTTCGTGAATTTCGTATATGAACCTTTGATTGCGTATAAAGTTGGGTCTAATCAACCAAATTTAAATAAATTATGTATGAAATAGGGATAGAAGAAACTAAAGAAATAATTGTTTTTTGAATTTTTGATGCTAATATGTTCAGTGTTCTAAAATGTCGAAATATTGCATTAAAAAAAGGTATTTATATGTATGTGTGTATGTGGTGATTTGATGGTTGCTCTAACTTCCACAAATATTGAGATATTGGGCTGTTTTTTTTTTAATCGATAAAATATCATTTAAGGAAGATTGTTTGGCGATAATCGGTAAAGGGTTTTTTTTTATTTTGAATTTTTTTAGAAATGCCCGTGGTTGCTCTAACTTTTGTAAATGAAATATTGGGCTATTTCTATTTTTATTATATTCTTCAGTTTTTTTTACCCCTATTTTATATATAATTCTTTAAGATTTAGTTGATCAATTCTTCAGTTAAGGTGATGCTGGAGCCGTCTGTATAACCGACAAAATTACCATTTTCTATGTTATTGACCTATTTCTGTCCTTGTATAGACAAGGATGTAGACAAGGATAGCACCTAACCTTGCATCTTCCACTGGTCTAAGTAATATCTTTTTTTAGGCTTCAAATCTTACTTCTAATTGCACGATATTATCCCTGACAGTTTTTTGTAGAGGGCTGCATCACTATTTTCTATAGAAAAACTGCAGAATTTTTGTATAAAGCAAATATTGTCGTTAGGTGAAGACAATATTTATAAAAATAAATTTTTTTTTTAGTTTATTAGAAAAAATCATGTACAGCCTTCTACATTTTTGTGCGTACTTTAATCGTGTAAAAGGATTTTCCATTCTGTTCAGCCAATTCAAAGATATTGCTTAGACCGATTATGCCTTGTCGCTGTCACTCCAGGATCCCCTTAAAAGCATTTGAAAAATTCAATATAAAGAAAGGACTTTTTTTTACCGATTATCGCCAAATTCAATACCAACCTTCTTTTAATGATACTCTAGATATAAAATTACATGTGTAACTAATACATGTAACTTTTTAAGCAAAAATTGGTAACTCCTTCACCGATCCTCGCCAAATTCAACCTTTCTTAAATGATACTTTATCCATCAAATAACTTACACATTTTTTAAGCAGAAATTGTTACACATTTTTTAAGCAGAAATCGGTAATCCTTTCACCGATCCTCGCAAAATTCAAAACAATCTTCCTTTAATGATACTCTATCCATCAAATAACTTAGGGTAGATTGAGACGAATTGGATCAATATAAGTTTTAAGACAATTTTCGTTAGTGTTTTATTTCAAACGAGCTATTTTATCGTGCTAATTAGTAATCCGATTTGCCTCGGTCCACCCTATACATTTTTTAGGCAGAAATCAGTAACTCTTTCACCAATCTTCGTCAAATTCAAAACACCCTCCCTTTAATGATACTTTATATATAAGACTAGATTTTTCGTCCGCGTTTCGCGCGGGCTCAAAATCTATTCCCCTCTCTCCTATTCACCCATTAATTAAGAACACCGATAGAACTCCATAAAACTCCCAATTTTTATCCCTATAGTAGCCATCCCCATAAAATTAGTAATCTTTTGGTACCAGTTTCATCAAAATAATCAACAAAAAATTTGAAAAAATTTGGCACTGGTTTCAAGAAAATCGATCCTTAAAAAAATTTTGGCATTGGTTTCAAGAAAATTGGTCAGTTAATACTTATTATTTCTCAAAATTTAAATAATTTCCAAACCGGTTTCCAAAAAATTGATAACAAAAAATTATCCATAAAAATTATCCATAAAAAAATTATCCATAAAAAAATTCAGCTTGATATCTCAAAGTTTGCGGAAATTGGAGCAATCACGTACATTTTTTTTAACAGAAATCAGAAACCTTTTTACTATTAGCAATTTCTCTACTCTATTACATTTTTTAGTTCTTTCTACCTCTATATATATATATATATATATATATATATATATATATATATATATATATATATATATATATTAGGTACTTATATATATATATATATATCTATATATATATATATATATCTATCTATATCTATCTATATATCTATATATATATCTATATATATATATATATATCTATATATATAAGTACCTAACGTCTGTATGTCTGTCTGTCTGACCGCAAACTAATTTTTATTTTCTGAGAAATTGGAAAAATTTCGTAACCGGTTCTATTACATTCTTTAGTTCTTTCTACCCCTATTTTATATATATAATTCTTTAACATTCGGTCAATTATTTCCCGAAAAATTTGAAAAATTTCTAAACAGGTTTCCAAAAAGATCGGTAACGAAAAACTATACACATCATGGCACTCCTCGGGAAATTCTACCCCTGTTTCATATACTTTTGGTAAAAATTCGGTCCACTAACGAATGAGTAGTTCGCGGACAGACGGACGGACAGACAGACGGACAGACAGACAAACAATCGGGTTTTATATAATAGTATGATTACATGTATAACTTGTTGCCAAATTCAACACCAATCTACCTTTAATGATACTCTATCCATAAATAAAAAGTGTGCAAGTAGAAACTTGCACATTGCTTCCTTATAGTTTTTAAGTGTGCAAGTGGAAACTTGCACATTGCTTTCTCATAGTTTTTAAGTGTGCAAGTGGAAACTTGTACATTGCTTCCTCATAGTTTTTAAGTGTGCAAGTAGAAACTTGTTTAAGTGAGCAAGTACAAACTTGCACATTGCTTCCTCTATGAGGAAGCCAAATTAATAAATATCTACTAATAATTATGCATTAAAAAACAGGCTTCCTCATAGAAGAAGCAATGTGCAAATTTTTTTCTAATTCTATTACATTCTTTAGTTTTTTCTACCCCTATCTATATGTATAAGTACCTGACGTCTGTATGTCTGTCTGACCGCGAACTACTTGTTATTTCCCGAGAAAGTGGAAAAATTTTGTAACCGGTTTCCAAAAAGATCGATAACAAAAAATTATAAACTTTATCCCGGAAAATTATAAACAATCTCCGGGATTTTACCCCTACTTCATATACAATTCTTTGAGATTCGGTCAATTAATTCCCGAAAAATTGGAAAAATTTCGGTACCGGCTCCAAAAAATCGGTGACGAAAAAATTATACACTTTATAGCACTCCCCGGAAAATTTATACATATGGTTACATTTATACTATATTTTATAATATTTTACATTTTATTGTAACTTCTAATATTATTTAATAATACTAACTGTTAGCAACCCCAATTTCTTGAACCATTTCTTTATATTAATATCTCTAATACATACTAGTCTTTCTTTTGAATCTTGTGATATTGTTCATTACATACTAGCTGGTTACCCGGGCTTCGCCCCGGAGGACATATGT